>BLSH010142615.1:628563-640915 GCA_018402905.1 Glandirana rugosa | reverse complement strand
TATTTTTCTAGGAAGTCCTAACTCGTCTGGGGGATTGAGGGTTCACCAAGGGACAATTCCACTCACTAACGGTCTCGGTCATCTATGTGTTTGTTAACCCCTATCCGTTGACAAACGGTCTTGAGACTCCTGGTAAGACGAACATAAAACCCCACAAAGTCAAGAAGAGCTGCGTCTGTCAGTGAACTCGGAGAAAAGGATTTTACGGTAAGTTATAATAAAATCCCTTTTTTTGTTACACTCACTATTCCAGGTATTTCTCAATACAGACTGGAAGTACTCTGAATGGTATTAGGCCCCACTTGAGAGTCTAAAAAAAAAAAATCACTCTTGCAGAGGAAGAGTTCTGGCAAACAGTTGCCTATCCCCAATTGTTTGTGTATCTACTGGCTCTGGCAATCACTCACCTTAACAGGGAACCACTTGGGAGTTAGGGGGTCTGCTCAATCCTGAAGGATCTTTTTATTCAGAAGTTGCATTCACTCCTTACATCCCAGTTTTACTCTGACAAACTCGGCCCCGTCCTGTGTTTCCTTTGACCTTAATCTGCCAAACTGGCAGAATGGGGTGGAATCCTCAAAAGGGACCTCTCCACCATGGGGGTAGGACCCCTCTTTTAATAAACGCAGTAGAAGAGATGTCTAAAGCTGGCAGAATGGGGTGGAATCCTCAAAACCTCTCCACCATGGGGGTAGGACCCCTCTTTTAATAAACGCAGTAGAAGAGATGTCTAAAGCGCTAAACTTTAGATGCTTTTAGTAAGCTATGTCAGCTGAACAACTTATTTAGATGCCCTGTATTTTTTTTTTTTAGTTTTGGATAAAGGGGAGATGGATTAGAACCCCTGCCAGTTTTTATTGCTGTCTGTGTCCCCATTAAGGAGATTCATCCTCTCTATAATATCCTGTTTACCGTTATAATTGAAAGTGAAAGTAAAAGAAAATCACAAATTTTGGGTTGTCCTTAGAAAAGTAGTAGAGGGGAAATCAGCCAATGGGGAGACTAGTTCTGGTGACCTGGGGGTCCCCAAGGGATTCTCTTTGAAGCAAGTAAAGGGAAATTTCCGCAATGGGACACAGATAACGGAAAAAAAATCTAACGGGTTATAACCCTTCTGTATGCTATCCAAAATGAAAAAAAATGTTGCCTAGAATTCTGCTTTAAGTGATACCATGGGAGGCTGGTGCTCCTCCTTTGATGCAAGGGCTCCATGTAGAGGTCAGCTAGGTGTACTCTTCTCTTTCATGCACGTCTGCCATTGCTTATCATATAAAGTTTAGAGCTACTGTGAGTATAAATCCCACAATAAGAACTACCAAAATTAGAACCAAAAAAGAAAACCACTACGTCGGACTTTAGAGGCAGATTGGACCATAGTATTTTTATTTATACATAGAAAAAGAAGTTTACATGTACAAAATAGCCAAAATTATATAAAAAAAATGTAATCACATATATGTACAATCATCCTGCAATGGCCAGATACTTCTAAACTATAATTCGTGTTACATGATCTCGGATGAGTGAGCCTGAGCGTCAATGCATTTTGCTGGTCCGCTTCTTCAGGACAGACTTAGGGGTATGTATTAAAAAAACAACAAGCCTCACTTGCCTGAATGTGTGTACGCATGCATACAAAGTCTCCTTGGGAGGGCAACCAGAGTAACAGGAATGGCCAAGCAATGTATACCCCAAGTCATTTGATATAATCAGAGAATTGATATTAAAAGAAGAGGCACACAAGTTTTATTGAAGGCAAAAAGCTGCATAAAAGAAGGTATATGTGCATCTGCAAATACTGACTGTGAGAGAAACTGCAGCCAGATCGTGATATCTTAAATTGGATGTAAAACTGATTCATGAAATCTGACCTAAGCACATATATCTCTAGTGTTTACTTATCTCTCTCCAAAGCACAAAGTCCCATGTCTTTCTGCTGTTTTGTTGCTCTATTATCAGCATGATAACTTTTGACAAGTTCTCCGACGCATGCGATAACACAACAGCAGCCTGAAATTTGTGCTGGGGAGGGAACTTAGTGATCGATTAGCAGAGAGCTTGTCTATTCACAGTACAGCTCTGCATGTTTCTTCATTCCTCTGCCTATGTGAAGTGGGGGGGGTGCCTTTCCTCCAATCAGCTGTCTCACAGTGTATGCCAAGAATCCACTCCTACTGCTGAATGAGGAAGCAAAAATTCTAACCCCATGTTAGAATTCTAAAAAATGTAGAAAGCTAAAGACAGCAGATTTACATGTAAAACTTATGTAGGTAGCTTTGTTTCATCTCTGTGTATCATCTGAGGCTGTTCACTTCACTGGGTATATGTGAGGGTTTATATCCACTTTAATGTCAGTTGGAAAGCCTCAAGTGAAGGATGATTGTGAATAAAGTTGATTTATGGAGGATATACCGCACATATCCCCAGTCCTGCCGAGGCCATTTAGTGTGACCATATAAAAACCCAAGGAGCTACCGTGAGTTGTTATATATGTGGGGAGCTGCCTCTAAAGTCCAATGTAGTGGTCTTCTTTTTTTTTGGTTCAAATTTCAATTTACGGATGTGGCTAAGGAGTGATCTTCATACTTAAACAAAACAAAAAAAAATCGATTGAGGCTTTCCACAAAAATACAGCATTGTTTACATCTGCCAGAGCTGGAATTTATGTCATGATGTCACTTCCAGGGACCATCTGGTCCTGTCAGCTCTATGGTAAACCGCTGCCAGATCCATTCTCTGGCTCCCTGGTCGTACGGGTGAAGCACCGAAGTGGGGGGACATCCCATCTTGCCGCCTATAAAAGAAATCAAGCGGCTAAACACTCTAGGGCAGTGATGGCGAACCTATGGCACGCGTGCCACAGCTGGCACACGGAGCCATCTCTGTGAGCGTGCGAGAGAGTCCAGGTTCATGGTGGTGAGAGCACGGCAGCGGCGAGGTGCAGGAATCCATGTGCACGATAGGGCGCTCCCATAGCCTCTGCAGGGAAGTTTAGAGGCCTGAGAGCATGCAAGGGAGAAAAGCACTTCACCGCCGCCTCCTTGACCCGAGAGCAGCCAGCGCAACATCCCTGGCGCCTTCCGTAGCCCAGACTCCTCAAACATCTTTAACAGTGAGGTCCAAAGAACAGACTGACTGGTGGCCTGTAAAAGAAGGACAGATGGGAGGCGCAGGCTGCGAGGTAGCTGCTGGATGGAACCGAGCAGAGAGCTCCCCCGGATTAAGGACGGAGACTGGCATGGAACGTACTGGGCAAAATCATACACGGACTGCCTGCAAAGACTGGGACAGGGGGGCAGAGCAGGGACTGCAGATAGGGACAGAGCTAGCAGTCTCTCTCCTCTCAGCCCCCCTCTCTCTTTCTATCACACTCCACTCTCTCTCTGCCCTCTCTCGCCAATTGCATTGGTGGCACTAGAAATAAATAAGTTGGTTTTGCATTGCAGTTTGGGCACTCAGGCTGAAAAAGGTTCGCCATCACTGCTCTAGGGAATCGCTGGCTGAAAAAAATGATATCTGGATGATGCCTGCGATGCCCCCCCCTGGAGTGAAAGAATGGAGGTCCATGTAAGTAAACACGGACCTCCGTTCTGTGAGAGGGGGAAGTGCTGTGATCACTTCCCTTCCCCTGCTAGGGCAGTCCCCCCACAGTTAGAACACGCCCAGGGAACACAGTTAACCCTTAGAGTGCCCCCTGCAGGTTAACCCCTTCACTGCCAATGGCATTTACACAGTAATCAGTGCATTTTTATAGCACTGATCGCTGTATAAATGCCAATGGTCCGACATGTCCGCCCCAATATCGCAGTACCGCTAAAAATCGCAGATCGCCGCCATTACTAATAAAAATAAAATAAAAACCCCAAAAATGAATTATCATCCGTAAACGCGGCCACTTTTGCGCAAACCAATCAACGCCGATTGCTATTTTTATATCGCAAATATGAGGAAGAATATAAATCGGCCAAAAATGGTGAAAAAAAATGTTTTTTTATATTTTTTTTTTGGATTTGTATTTTAGCAAAAAGTAAGAAATTTGGGTTTTTTTGCAAAATTGTCGCTCTTCTTTTGTTTATAGCGGCGATCAGAAATGACACAGCGATGATCAAATACCACCAAAAGAAAGCTCTGTTTGTAGGAAAAAAAGGACGCAAATTTTGTTTGGGTACAACGTCGCACGACCGCGCAATTGTCAGTTAAAGCGACGCAGCGCCGAATCGCAAAAAGGGCTCTGGTCCTAAAGTGGGAAATCCTTCCGGGGCTGAAGTGGTTAAAGTCCAGGACATCATATGACCACCTATGGGTGGGAAGTGGATAATAATTTAAATAAAGTCATATACAATGGCAATAAAAAGTATGTGGACCCCTTGGAATTGCCATGCAAATGTGATCTGATACTCATCTAATGATGAGCTTAAAGTGGTGTTCCGCTCACAGGTGTAAAAATTAAAAGCCAGCAGCTACACATGCTCTAGCTGCTGGCTTTTAATGATAGGACACTTGCCTGTCCTGGAGTCCAGTGATGTCGGCACTGCAGCTGATGTTTCCATCAGCTGTCGGGTGCTGCCGTCGCTATTGCGGGTAAGGGAACCCAGCAGTGAAGCAGTTCAGCTGCACGCCGGACCCCTACTGCACATGCGTGAGACACTGCTGCGCTTTCTCACTGGCTCGGCGGCGGGGGAAGGAGGAGGGAGGAAAAGGGAGCCGGGCTGCTGACATAATCCGCTGCGGCCTGGGCTCGCAGAAGTGGGGAGAAGAGGACACCTGTCCGACAGGTATCCGCTCCCCCCTGAAAGGTGCCAAATGTGACACCAGAGGGGGATCCAAAAAGCGGATGTTCCAAATGGGGGTGGAACTCCGTTAAGCTGATAACACACAATCAATTCTAAATCCTTGTGTCTTTCTCAGTGCTTGTGGAAAAAGTAAACCTTTGTAGTTAATAAGCATATATCAAAAGGTGCAGCGCTCAATAAATTATGTGCAAACCTTTCAAAGTTCACACTATAAAAAGTGCAAATATTCATATAATATAAAGTTCATTAATTATTTAGTTGATAAAGTGCCCTTGTGCAAACAATTCAAACGTGTTGGTTTCTTTTGATGGGTGAACCAGTCTAATATCGTGGTGATCATGCATCCACCATTGTGACACCTTCACCAAATATAAGATGGTGTCTTACCAGAAAGCCAGCGACCCTCCCTACTCAGGAGGGTAAGGAAACATTTGGTAGGATCTCTGATCCTCTGAAGGGGGTCTAGATGTATCTCTGCGATAGCCTGGGTGCCTCACTCCTGTGATCAGGGATGATCCAGCACACCATCCCCAACAAAAAGGTATGGATATTCAGAATCAAAGTGGATATAAAACAGGGAGACTCCTCATAGTATAGGATGGTCTCAACCTTCTGTTTATTTAAAATCAGTGCACTTACAGAAAATCATGGGGTTCTGGCTGCAAATCACGCCATCCAAACCAATACAGTCCTTCAAATGAATCGCAATTCAAAGATGCGCATGCTTAGCAGCGTGTGTGCATGTAGCTGTCCCAACGATCATTACATCAAATATGACATCATCAGGGGTACCATCAGGTGATGACAGGGGGGGGGTATAATTTTTTTTTAAGAAATTTTGTTTTAATAAGTGTAATTAATTTCCAGCACATGGGATGAAAAAAGAAGTATGGGGCATATGAAAAACAAAAACCTTCTACTCCTAGGTGGGTGCAGCATTGATCTAATGTTGCATCTGCCCCCCCATTGTCTGAGAACTGCGCAATCAAACACCACTGCCCACTCTGTTCTCCAGTCTAAACAGAACTGTGACTGTTAGTCACCGGTTCTCTACTCTGCCTCTCCAGCACTCGCTGGGGAGGGGAGGGGAAGGAGCAGCTGGCGCGGTCTCTAAGAGGCACAGCTGAGAGGCTGAGCCAGCTGCCAGTTCAGGCAATCTGGGTGGATCCTGAATGTAAAGTTGGGATCTTTCCCCAGCCTGGACTGGCTGAGTGACGTCGGATGAAAATGGGGGTCACAGGTGTTCAGAACGAACTGCACTCCTGTGATCCATAGAAGGGCTTAAAAAAAAAAAAAAAAACTTTGGCACTACTTTTAAAGGATACGTTCACTTTTTAGAAAAAAAAAAATAAACAAATGCTCAATTTTTTTGCAGGTAAAAAAAATTGCATTTATTTATTTTGGAGCCTGTAAAGCATTGCACCAGTGACCATGCAGGTCACCAGCAGATTTGCTTCCCCATACATCCCATAGGGCAAGCAGCTGCATGGTAGTTAATTGAAAACTACAAGCCAACAGCCGCAAAGGATTTTGGATCTTGTTGTTTTTCCATTCACACAAACACTGTGAATGGATAATGCAGCTGGAGCTTGTTGGAGATCTCCCGCTAGCTGTCAGAAGAGGGGGAGTAGGGGCCGTTGCATCTGTAACTTGTTACACCCTGAATATAGGTGTAACATTTTACAAAAGATGAACTTGTCCTTTAATTTTGGTCGTTTTTAACCGCTTCCCCACCGAGAGCCATCTTTTCACGGCGGCAGTGGGGGAGCGCTGCGCGAATCGCCATAAATAAACGGCGATTCGCATTTGGCCACCAGGGGGCGCGCGCGCGCACCCGCCGCACTCCTGGGGAGTGTGCCCGCGGCTTGGGCGGACCGATGTCCGCCGGCGAGCCGCGATGAGCGGAAACAGAGAAAGAACGGGGAACCGCCGATGTAAACACGGCGGTTCCCCGCCCTGTCAGTGGGGCATGAGAGATCTACTGATCCCTGTCACTGGGATCAGTTAGATCTCTCATGCCCATGTTAGCCCAACCCCCCCACAGTAAGAACACACCCAGGGAACACTATTAACCCCTAGCTCTCCCCCTGCAGGTTAACCCCTTCACTGCCAATGACATTTATACAGTAATCAGTGGACATTTAAATTTCTGATCGCTGAATAAATGTCATTGGCCCCAAAAAAGTGTCAAAATGTTCCCACATGTCCCCCCCAATATCGCATTACCGCTAAAAATCGCAGATCGCCGCCATTACTAGTAAAAAATTTAAAAAAAATAAAAACCCCAGAAATGAATTCTCACCATCCGTAAACGCGGCCACTTTTGCGCAAACCAATCAATAAACGCCGATTGCAATTTTTTTTATCGCAAATATGAGGAATTATATAAATCAGCCAAAAACGGTGAAAAAAAATGTTTTTTTATATTTTTTTTTATTTGAATTTTAGCAAAAAGTAAGAAATTTGGGGTTTTTTGCAAAATGGTCGCTCTTCTTTTGTTTATAGCGGCGATCAGAAATGACGCAGAGGCGATCAAATACCACCAAAAGAAAGCTCTATTTGTGGGAAAAAAAGGACGCAAATTTCGTTTGGGTACAACGTCGCACGACCGCGCAATTGTCAGTTAAAGCGACGCAGCGCCGAATCGCAAAAAGTGCTCTGGTCCTAAAGCTGCAAAACCTTCCGGGGCTGAAGTGGTTAATGTGGTTTCCCCCAGTTGTCTTAAAGGACAGCCTTAAACACATTGCCAATAGTTCAAAAGGAGGTCCCTTCAGCCCATAGTCAGTCATTTGTGTTTCCTCTGTCAGAGAAACACATTGCTGAAGGGACCATAAAAATTTGGAGGGGGGGGGGTTTCAGGGAAGGACTAGGAAGCCCTTGGTGGTGGGTGACAGTCCTAAGAGGAGGCAACTGGGTGGGGACAGTGTATTGTAAGGAGCTAGTAATGCCTCCAATTGGGTTTCATGCAAAGGAACATCCCAGGGAAGAAAAGACTGGTCACAAAATTTGTGGAAACAAAGTATCCTCAAGCAAGGGTCTGTGCAAACAATGTATTGCAAGTCTCTTAAAATCAGAGACTGACTCTCCCCTAGCAAAATTCCTGAATGCATTTAAAGACGAAGTAGCTTCAACATTCAAATCCTTTATGGAAATGATTGCGGACACAAAAATGCCAGCCTCACCCTGTACTGCTACATTACCCTCTTCCCCGGGCCCAGCAACCCCAAGACTGGCAGAGCCCCGCAGGGATAGGGAGCCTAGTCCGGAAGTACCTAAACCGGTCTCATCAGAGTCTGGCTCAGATGATTAGGACCAGGTGGTCGCTACAAAATCTGCAAAATACAGACTATCCCTAGAAGTGGTGGATGAGCTGTTGGGTGCAGTGTATGATACACTGGAAATGAATGAAGAGGAAAGCCAGTTGTCCAGGCATGGCTTAATGTACCAGGGCCTGAGGGGAAGTAAGGCCAGAACCTTACCAGTACATAAGGTTCTGTCTGAACTTATTAAAAAAGAATGGGAAGAGCCAGACAAGAAGGCTTTCTTTTCAAACTCCTTGAAAAGGAGATTCCCCTTTGACGAAAGCACGGAGGAAGCCTGGACTAAAAATCTGAAGTTAGACGCGCCCTTGTCAAAAGTTTACGTTAAAAGACCCCATGGATAGGAGAACAGATGTAGTTCTTAAGAGAGGCTGGGACGCAGCAATGGCCAGCCTGAAGCTGGCGTTGGCTACAACGTGCATAGCCAGAAACTTGGAGTTCTGGTTGAACCAGCTACAAGATCAGCTGGTCGCAGCGGATCTCTTAAAGCGGATCCCTATGCTGTTTAAGGCAGTGGGATTCGTAGCAGACGCCTCCACAAAGTTGGTCAAACTCGCAGCAAAATCAGCTGCACTCTCAGCGGCGGCTAGAAGGTCGGTTTGGATGAAAACCTGGGATGGGGATACAGCCTCTAAAATGCGCCTGTGCAGTATTCCATTCCCAGGAGATCTGGTCTTTGGGCCGGAACTGGACTCCGCTTTAGAAAGAACAGCGGATAAGAAAAAATCCTTCACCGCAAGGGAGAAACATTTTCAGAGGAGGTTTTTTCGTCCACAAAAAGAGGAACAGAAAACAGACAAGGATTTTAGACCAAAAAAGCATTGGTCAAAGCACAAGGGCAAAGGCGGTAAAGAAGGAAACATTCTTTTTAACCGCCTCAGTCAAAACCAGAAGCAGCAGTGACACCAGGATTCCGGTGGGGGGGGATTGTTGGGCTTTCTCCCACAAGGGGAGAAAATATCCAAACATTTTGTGTTAAACATAGTCAAAAAGGGGTCCGTGCTGGAGTTTCACAGGGATCCACCCTCCAGGCTTTTGGTCACAAAGCTACCACAAGGTCCAGAAAAAGCCGGGGCCTTGCCCCTTCTGATTGGGGAAATGGTGGACCAAGAGGTATTGTGTCCAGTCCCAGATCAGGAACAAGGGTGCGATTTTTATTCTCACATGTTTGTGATTAAAAAACCATCAGGGAAGTTCAGACTAATCATGACTCTTCGATCCTTAAACCATTCAATTCAGTACAAAAAATTCCATATGGAATCCATTTACTCCATAAGGAACCTCCTACAAAAGGACATTTATATGGCGACTTTAGAGTTGAAAAACGCTTATCTACATATTCCGATAAAGGAATACCAGAAGTTCCTGCAACTGGCGATAGAAGTTGCGGCCAAAATTTTTATTACCAGTGCAAAGCACTCCCTTTTGGACTCTCGTCATCTCCGAGAGTTTTCACAAAGGTCTTGGCAGAAGCCCTAGCGCCCCTGAGACTGCAAGGCATTATGATCATTCCCTACTTAGACGACCTGCTCCTGATGGCACAATCAAAAGAACGACTCCAGAAAGACCTGGAAGTAACTCAGAGAAGCCTAGAGCAATTGGGTGGATTATAAAGCAGAAGTCAAATCCAACTCCAACCCAAACAATCCTCTTCTTGGGATACAACATCCACTCAAAGGAACAAAGAATACTGTTGCCAGAGGAGAAAATAACCAAACTGAATCAGAAGACGACCAGCCTCCAGTGCAATTGTGAGTGCACGGTGAGGGAGATAATGTCAGCCTTAGGGCTGATGACTGCAGCAATACCGGCCATGCAGTGGGCTCAATTTCATCAGAGAGACTTTCAAAGATTCCTGCTGGAGAAGGTGAAAAACGTGGATCTAGTTAACAAAGTGTTGATCCCTGTCAGTGTAAAACGGTCACTATGGTGGTGGAAAGATCAGAAGAATCTTGTAAAGGGTGTGCCATGGATTTTCCCAATCTCAGCCATTCTAACCACAGACGCCAGCAGTTGGGGCTGGAGAGCCCACGTACACGACCGTGGGGCACCAGGCAGTTGGACCATAGAGGAGAAAAGGCGTTCCTCAAATTGGAAAGAACAGCCATAGCCAGAGGGTTGTCGGCTTTTCAGGACGTTATCTGGGGCCAGCAGCTACAGATACGTTCATTCAAACATAACTGCAGTAGCATATGTCAACAAACAGGGGAGTACCAGGAGCCCTAGTTTGATGCAGATAGCCTACATAATCTTCAATTGGGCAGAGAACAATCTCCTCTCTATCTCTGCGATACATTTGAATGGCAAACTGAACAATACTGAAGACTTTCTAAGTCGCCAGTTAGTCTCAGATCAGGAATGGTCATTACATCCAGAGGTGTTCAACGACATTGTAGCAACCTAGGGGAAACCAGAGGTGGATCTATTCTTATCCAGAAAGAATAAAAATGTTCAAGATTTTTTTTTCTTGCTACATCCGGGGGATTACCCTCTAGCGATAGAAGCGCTTCAGAACCCATGGAAGTTCAGCATCGCAAATGCCTTCCCGCCTATTCACCTAATTTCAAGGGTCTTTGCAGGAAGAGACTCAGTTGATCTTAGTCACACCATACTGGCCCAGAAGGTCATGATTCTCAACCCTGCTTAGGTTAAGAGACCAGCCCCCGCTGAGAATACCTCTCAGGCAGGACCTGCTTTCTCAGGGGCCACTGTGCCATCCACAGTTCGCCACATTAAAGCTCTCAGCGTGGCTTCTGAGGAGGAGATCCTGAGAAATAAAGGACTTTCAGAAAAAGTAATCAAGACCTTGCTTCAGAGCTGGAAACCAGTCACCTGAGCAATATACGGGAAGATCTGGAAAACGTTCAATTCCTGGCTAGGAGAGGGAAATGAGACAGAGAAAAGTACAGCAAACATCCTGGACTTTCTCCAAGAAGGAATAGATCAAAGCCTTGCATTAAGCATGATAAAAGTACAAATAGCAGCCCTAGTGTTTGTTTGGAAAGACTGTTGCAGGAGGACCCCCTCGTTTCCTGATTCTGTAAGTCTATCGAAAAACAGAGTAATCCGGGGGAGCAGGACACCTACCTGGGACCTATCGATGGACCCTATCAACGAGGCCTCTGTGAAGTTTCTCATGTTTAAGACTACTTCTGGTAGCAATTACGACAGCACGCAGAGTAAGTGAGATTCAGTCACTCTCTGTCAGGGACCCATTTCTGCAGATTGTAGATGAGTCATCCTAAAGACTGATGTGTTTATTGTCTGGTAGGAGACTGCGCTGGACTGACTTCCTATGTGAAGGTGGCAATGGGGACCTGACCCCTCCCTATGCCTCTATCCGGCTGGGTGTAAAAGAAATGGTGAGCCCTTTTTACAGGCAGGGCTGCTGCCTCTGGAAACAGCTTGAAAGTGCTGTTTCCACACTAGGATCCAGGGGTGGGTAAAAGGAGCGTCCAAAATCACACGATAACAATAAAAACGTTTTCTTTTTTTGTTTTTATTTGTGATGATTTGCTTGCAGTAACAACAGTAAAAACGAGTCAACGCGTTTCGGGGGATCAAGGACTTCCCCTTCCTTAGGGCTGGTAAAAACAAAAGTAAAAAAGTATATACACATATGTATAAAACAGATTGCAAAGAGTTAAAAAACTTTCTACTTGATGATATACTTAATTTTAGATTCTAAAAAACTTTAATCAAAAAACACCAAAGACTCAAAAAATTATAATGTGATATAAAATAAAAGATATATATAGTCTCCACCAATATAAAAAATCTTCAAGGGTTAATATACATATCATTAAGAGAAGGGAAAAAAAATTGAAAAATGATGAAAAACTTTTTGAAAAATGAAAAAAAAAGTAAAAAGAAAATCCTTTTCTTTTTTTCCCCCTCCTCTCCTTTCCCCTTTCTCTTTTGCATTATGAACATAATAGAGTCCTCTTTTAGAAAAGGTTACACTATTTGTTAGATTATGAATTTAGTTATAAATAGTGTTACTAACCTGTTGGTAAATGGTTATAATTATGCCGTTCTAGTATATTCGGCTCACCTGTGGCTTCTGTATCTAAAAAAGGAGAATATGCCTTATGGTGTTGGAGAATCACCTACTGGAAAGAAGGACTGGAGTGGAACAGCCATGATGCAGAGATGTCAGGATATCGTGCCTGAGATAATACAAGTATTACGTTTTCTCTTTCCCCTTTCCTCTCCTCCCCCTTTTTTTCTTTTCCTAAA
>BLSH010142615.1:569616-588302 GCA_018402905.1 Glandirana rugosa | reverse complement strand
CCCCCCCCCCCCCCCCCCCCCAGTACAATTCTCCTCTCCCTCCATCACAGACCTCAGTGGCAGAAGACTGTGGTTATGTCCTTCCTCCCAGACTCCCCCCTCATCTTAACACATCACAGGCATGCAATACATATGACAAGCATAGGAATCCTGGCACTGGGGACCCGCTAGCGATGTCACTGGCTATCAGTTCAGGACAGTGCAGGGTTTGTTTACCCGCCCCCAGCCCGCATTCTTTGCTGGGAGGAGATATGAGCAGATAAACAAACCCAGTACAGCACTGCACACAAGTGCCTCAAGTGTGGACCTGAAGGGGAGGCAGAGCCCAGCCACCTCCCAGCTCGCTCCTCCTCTAAAGATTTGGCCTCTCATTTTCTACCCTAAGCTGACAGGAGTAGTGAAGCCGCTGTCAACTTGCAGCAGGAACGCCCCATGCAGTGCCCCCCGCACATCACATAATACCAGCGCCCAGGGCAACCGCCCCTCCTGCCCTCTTCCCCACCGTCCAAGTCCTGGCTGAAAATATAAAACAAATGAGTCTCTATGGTATGAGCTACACAAGCAGCATGCCGGTCACAGGTGGAGCAATTCAAGATTCACCTCTACAACATGATATATGCATAGTTCAGCATAGAGAGACATTTATCTGCTCATTATAGTAGCTCTAGCATTCCCCCCCACATTAAAACTGTTTTCAGGGCTTTAATTAGAAGAGCAAGAGCCTTAGGCCTACTGAATCAACACAACTACTTGCCTACCACCTAACTGGAAAAATACATCATTACTTCAATATCGGGGTTATGGCTGCAGCCAGATGAGGGCACTTCCGCTTCACAGCCCATGTAAACAAGGCCATTTTTTTTTTTTTTTTTTAAGTATCAGATCAATTTTTTTTTTTTTTATCTGATCCTTTCCATTGTAGAGGAGAGATGTGGGGTCTTATTGCCACATCTCTTCATAAAGAGGACCTGTCATGCCTCATTTCTATCATAAAGGATGTTCTATCACAAGGTATCGATGCAAACATCAGAGCGAGGGCAATAATTCTAGCACCAGACCTCCTCTAACTAATAAGGCTTCATGCACACCGGATGTTAAAAAAAGTCCTAAAAAAATCAGTAGCTTATCAGTGATTTTTTTTCAGCTTTTTTGAGCATTTTTGCTGTGAAGTTATTGAGCGTTAGTGAGCGTTTTTTTTTTTTTTTTTTTAAATGGATACAAAACATCCAAAAATGTTGGTGAGTGGCGTTATTGAGCATTTTTACAGCTGAAAAACATCTCTCAGAACCCACTGGTCTTGGGTTTTTATTACAGCTCAAAAATGTCACTGCTAAAAACAGTTGATAACAGTCTATGTGTGCATGAACACATAGGATAACAGGATGGGGGGTTTAATGACTGTAGAAAAAAATGTCTGCAGCTAAAAACAGCTGCTGAAAAAACGCCAAAAAACGTCCTGTGTGCATGAGGCCTAAACAGGTAACCTGTAAAAAAATTTTTAAAGGGTTGCCTATGGAGATTTTGAAGCACTGTAGTTTGGCAGTATTCCATGGGCGTGCGCAATTTTAAAGTATTACATGTTCGGTATTGATTTACTCAGTGTAACATCTTTCATACTTTACATAAAAAAAAATAAATCTGGTTATAAACAGTGTTTTGTTTTTAATTCATTAAAGTGTATTTTTTCCCAAAAAAATTGCGTTTAGAAAACGCTGCGCAAATACCGTATGACATAAAAAATTGCAAGAGCCACCATTTATTCTCTAGGGCCTCTGCTCAAAAAAAAATCTAATGTTTGGGGGTTCTAAGTAATTTTCTAGCAAAAAAAAAAACTGATTCTTACTTGTAAATAAAAAGTGTCAGAATAGGCCTGGTCCTTAACCACTTGCCGACCGCTGATAGGCATTTGACGGCGACAGAGTGGCTCTTTAAGGCAAAACCCCGTCATATGACGGCGGCTGCCAGATCGCGCACAGTGAGCGGGTGCGGCGGATTCGATCTCCGCCGGCTACCCGCGATGCCCCCCCCCCCCCAGAGTGAAAGAACGGAGGTCCGTGTAAGTAAATACGGACCTCCGTTCTGTGAGGGGGGAAGGACTGTGATCACAGCCTTCCTCTACATGGAAGCTGTGATCACTTCCCTTCCCCAGCTAGGGCAGTCCCCCCACAGTTAGAACACGCCCAGGGAACACAGTTAACCCTTAGAGCGCCCCCTGCAGGTTAACCCCTTCACTGCCAATGGCATTTACACAGTAATCAGTGCATTTTTATAGCACTGATCGCTGTATAAATGCCAATGGTCCCAAAAAAGTGTCAAAATGTTCCGACATGTCCGCTGAACTATCGCAGTGCCGCTAAAAATCGCAGATCGCCGCCATTACTAGTAAAAAATAAAAAAAACAATAAAAACCCCAGAAATGAATTCTCATCATCCGTAAACGCAACCACTTTTGCGCAAACCAATCAATAAACGCCGATTGCGATTTTTTTAAATCACAAACACGAGGAAGAATATAAATCGGCCAAAACCGATGAAAAAAAATGTTTTTTTATATTTTTTTTTGTATTTGTATTTTAGCAAAAAGTAAGAAATGTGTTTTTTTGCAAAATTGTCGCTCTTCTTTTGTTTATTGCGGCGATCATAAATGACGCAGTGGTGATCAAATAACACCAAAAGAAAGCTCTATTTGTGGGAAAAAAAGGACACAAATTTTGTTTGGGTACAACGTCACACGACCGCGCAATTTTCAGTTAAAGCGTTGCAGTGCCGAATCGCAAAAAGGGCTCTGGTCCTAAAGTGTGAAATCCTTCCGGGGCTGAAGTGGTTAAGTGGTTAAAGTGACAGAAAGCTGGTGTTTAAGCACACATATACAGATGTACACAAGGTGCCTGTATACACATCAGATCCCTTCCCCCACACAGCTCAGCCTGACATTGTGAAGTGCTGTATCTGTGTATTGCAGCACAAGCTGCTCAGGTCAAGGCCACCTGAACAGGCCGTGTACTTACCTCAGATATTCTGATAGACTCCGAAAGGTGAGAGTGTACAGGGGCCAGACCATTCATACAAACACAATACAGCTTTCCACAGCCAAAACACTTAACTCGTGCTTTACATTTGTCTAGAGAAAGTAAACATGGAGGACAAGCCCAGCAATTGTAGTGTTACCATTAAATCACAAATGGTATACTAGAGGAAAACAATACAAGCTGACACACCTACCTGGGCTTTGGCTCCATTTTCTTCCTAGAAACGTAAAACGACATAAACATAACAAAGGGAGACACAAGCAACAAAGAGCTACAAATGATGTCCAAGCAGATGATGATGAAGGATTATTATTACCACCCAACCAACAATATAGCCCTGTTGACAAGACGTCCACTCCCTCCTCGACAAAAGCCGACTTTGGTTGAAGGAGCTGGGTGGAAAATTGTCGTCTGAGAAGTGACTGCATCCAATCAGATGTAAGCACTGTTCTGGTATTATGACAGCTATGGGTCCTGGTGGTCAGAATAGTCGGTAGGAGAAAAGACCTACAGTAGATATGAAAAGTCTACACACCCCTGTTAAAATGTCAGGTTTCTGTGATGTAAAAAAATGAGACAAAGATAAATAATTTAAGAACGTTTTCCACCTTTAGGCCTCATACACACGGGCGTATCTTTAAAAATAAACAAAACGTCGGGCCCGACGTCAAGGAAAAAAAAATTGGAGTTTTTCGGTGTTATGCATCGGCGTTAGTGAGCGTCGGCATCAATAGGCGTTTTTTTTAAAAAAAATCATCCCTCTGCTATTTTTCAACCTAAAAATGTTGCGTCAAAAAACGCCGGTACAATATTAGTTGGCGTTTGTTGGTGTTTTGCGGCGTCGGCGTCAAAAAATGCCAAAACGTTACAGCCTCAGAACGCGCTGGCCGTGGGTCCTACTTTCAGCTCACTAACGCCGACGCCATCTACAGCTCAAAAATGCCGACGTTTTTATGGGGCCATTGACTAACATGGAGAGCTGCAAAAAATGCCAGAAACCGCTGGCGTCAAAAAACGTCCGTGTGTATGAGGCCTTAATGTGACCTATAAACTGTACAACTCAATTGAACAACAAACTGAAATCTTTTAGCTGGAGGGAGGTTAAAATAAAAAAAAATAAAATAATGTGGTTGCATAAGTGTGCACACCCTTAAACTAATAGTTTGTTGAAGCACCTTTTGATTTTATTACAGCTCTCAGTCTTTTTGGGTATGAGTCTATCAGCATGGCACATCTTGACTTGGCAATATTTGCCCACTCTCCTTTGCAAAAACACTCCAAACCTGTCAGATTGTGAGGGCATCTCCTGTGCACAGCCCCCTTCAGATCACCCCACAGATTTTCAATCGAATTCAGGTCTGGGCTCTGGCTGGGCCATTCCAAAACTTTAATCTTCTTCTGGTGAAGCCATTCCTTTGTTGATTTGGATGTATGGTTTGGGTCGTTGTCATGCTTAAAGATGACGTTCCTCTTCATGTTCAGCTTTCTAGCAGAAGCCTAGATTGACTGGTATTTGGAGCTGTTCATAATTCCCTCTACCTTGACGAAGGCCCCTGTTCCAGCTGAAGAAAAACAGCCCCAAAGCATGATGCTGCCACCACCATGCTTCACAGTGGGTATGGTGTTCTTTTGGTGACGTGTAGTGTTTTTGCACCAAACATATCTCTTGGAATTATGATCAAAAAGTTCAACCCTGGTTTCATCAGACCAGAACTAATTTCCCCACATGCTTTTGTGAGTCTTCAGATGTGTTTTTGCAAAATGTATCCAAGCTTGGATGTCTTTCTTGGTAAGAAAAGGCTTCAATCTTGCCACTCTACCCCATAGCCCAGACATATGAAGAATATGGGAGATTGTTGTCACATGTACCACACAGCCAGTACTTGCCAGATATTCCTGCAGGTCCTTTAGACCCCTTTCACACTGAGGCAATTTTCAGGCGTTTTAGCGCTAGAAATGGCGCCTGATAACTGCCTCCCATTCATTTGAATGAGTGCTTTCACACCCTGGCGGTGCTCTTGCGGGACGTTAGAAAAAGTCCTGCAAGTAGCATCTTCGAGGCGGGTTTGGCGCACTATAAATAGCGCTCCAAAAACACACCTGCCCATTGAAATGAAGGGGCATCGCTTCCAAAGTGCCTTAAAAGCGTTCTTTTCTTTTGTACCCATCTCCTGACTGATACCTTTTACCAATGAGATCCCTATGATGCTTTGGAAGCTCTCTGCTGACCATGGCTTTTGCTGTAGGATGTGACTAATGGCTCGTACACACGGGACGACGATCGTGTTCAACACGTCGTACTCACGACCGTTGCATGCAGAATCGTTCGTCTGTGGCGGCACTTTCAACAGTTGAACGTACGACGGTCGTGCATGGGAGTTGTATGTGCAGACTAGAAAACTTGGTCGTGTCAACAAGCTCGCATACGACCGTTGAGTCGTGTGTAGAGCATCTGTGTTCAACAAAGTTGTATTGTGCTAAACACGCATGCGCCAAGTCCACTTTCAACTAACATGAAATTAGAAAGGAGCCCAAAAGGTGACGCTACTTCCTCATTATACGCTCGTTCGCGTCATCACGTTCGGCCGGCCGCAAGTTGTATGTACGACCGTCGTGTGCATGTCAGTGGGCTACATACGACCGTCAACGTACGATTCAACACGGTCGTGCACACGATCGTCGTCCCGTGTGTACGAGGCTTAAGAAAATGTCCAGAAAGACCTACTAGAACAGCTGATCTTTATTTGGGGTTAATCAGAGGCACTTTAAAAGATGGCAGGTGTGTACTGACTCCTATTTAACATGAGTCTGAATGTGATTGCTTAATTCTGAACACAGCGACATCCCCAGTTATAAGAGGGTGTGAACATTTATGCAACCACATTTTTTTTGGGTCCCAAGCCCAGATACCACCCTGTACAGCATTCTTCCCTGTCCAACAGAAGCTTGCCATAGACTGACAGGTTGCAGGTAACAGGGCTGGCTGTTACCCCAGTCCCTCCCCTCCCAGGCAAACAACAGATAAACAGTCTCATCTGCAAGGGACCATATGCATCTCGGGTCACTTTTTCCTGAATTTAGGATTAGTCGTATTAAAAATTGTTCAGGCCTTGTTCATACGGGCATACTACAGCATACACCCGTCATTTTTGCCCAAACGGGGATGCACAGGAGTCCCCTGCATCCCTGTGCAGGCAGTCCCATCATGTCAGTTGGGATGCAGAGGCTGCATTGACACAATTGTGTAGGTGCATAGCCCATACTCTACCAGTGTGCATTCAGGGCCATGTACCCACATGTGCCCATGCAGCCTCTGCATCCCAACTGACATGATGGTACTGCCTGCACAGGGATGCATGAAACATCTGCGCATCCCTCTGCAGCCAAGCACAGCCCTCACGCAGGTGTATGCTGTGGTATGCCGTATACTGTACGTTTACATGAGTTTAGCTGTGTGTCTAGGCCTAATTCTATTTAGTCCAAAGGCAGCTAAAATAACTGCACCTAAACGCAGATAAATGCTCAATATGAGGAGCTTTGTTGAAAAATCATTACATGCATTTATATGTAATTAGAAATGTCCTCTAAATTCATATAAATGCAGTTTTGACACCTTCAGGCTTAGCTCACACTGGTGCAATGTGGGAACCCCTGCGATTCCTGTGCAGGTTCCCGCATTGCATCTGAATCGCAGGCGGTTCACACCGAACAACCATGCAATCCAATTCCAGTGGGGACCAAAAAAACGGGTCCTACACCAATTTGGTGCAAATGCGATGCAAATTCAGCCATACAAACTGTATGCAGAGGCGGCTCTGTAATTAGGCAAATTAGGCGGTCGCCTAAGGCCTCACACTCACAGGGGCTTCGCAACCGCCTAATTTAACACTGACACCAGCACCGAGATAGAGAGTACTGACACCAGCACTTTAACCACTTCAGCCCCAGAAAGATTTCCCACTTTAGGACCAGAGCACTTTTTGCGATTCGGCACTGCGTTGCTTTAACTGACAATTGCGCTGGCGTGCAACGTTGTACCCAAACGAAATTTGCGTCCTTTTTCTCCCACAAATAGAGCTTTCTTTTGGTGGTATTTGATCCCCTCTGCGTCATTTCTGATCGCTGCTATAAACAAAAGAAGAGCGACAATTTTGCAAACAAATGTCATACTTTTTGCTAAAATACAATTTTTACAAACATTTTTTTCATCAGTTTTGGCCGATTTATATTCTTCCTCATATTTTTGATTTAAAAAAAATGCAATCGGCGTTTATTGACTGGTTTGCGCAAAAGTTGCCATGTTTACGGATGATGAGAATTAATTTCTGGGGTTTTTATTTATTTTTTACTAGTAATGGCAGCGATCTGAGATTTTTAGCGGTACTGCAATATTGCAGCGGACATGTCGGACCATTTTGACACTTTTTGGGACCATTGGCATTTATACAGCGATCAGTGCTATAAAAATGCACTGATTACTGTGTAAAAAGCCATTGGCAGTGAAGGGGTTAACCTGGAGGGGGTGCTCTAAGGGTTAACTGTGTTCCCTGGGCGTGTTCTAACTGTGTGTGGGCTGGCCTGGCTGGGGGAAGGGAGTGATCACGGCTTCCATATACAGGAAGCCTGTGTTCAACAGCCCTTCCCCTCTAAAAGAACGGAGATCCGTGTTTACTTACACGGACCTCCATTCTTTCACTGCGGGGAGGCCATCGAAGGTAGCCTGTGGCAATCAAGTCTACCTGCTCCCTGCCCACTGAACACAGTGAGCGCGCCTCCAGCAGCGCGTGCGTGCTCACAGTGAGGGATACCGCAGCCGCCGTCATATGACGGCGATTTGCGATATCGAGCCGCTTTGTCGCAGTCAGACGCCAGTCAGCAAGTGGTTAAAGCTCTTAATATATGCAATTTATAAAGTTAATTTTTTTTATTGCTTGAATTATTTTTCCCATTATGGGCGTGAGTAGGGCCTCATGTCTAGGTTTTGCCTAAGGTCTCATAAAGCCTAGAGCCGCCTCTGACTGTATGGCTGAATTTGCATCGCACAGGCATCTCATGTGATGTGCACAGCAATGTGGTGCGAATCACATGAGATGTCTGGGGTCGCATAAGTGTGAACCCAGCCTCAGGGTGAATGAGGCCTAGTTGGAGATCTATTTCATTTCTAAATTTCATATAGAAATCTATAGGACTATGGTATGGCTGGCCTAAGGGCTCATTATCACTATTTCTGTAGAGCTGTGTTGATCTGCACAAATCAACAGGGCACATAGAAAAAAATCCTTTACTATGGTCCTTTTCACAACACAATATGCTGCGTTGAGGTGGCTTGCAAATGCAAACAAGCTGCATTTTTACATAAAGCAATTCAGCGTATTGGGGTGCAAAGACTTCAATGAATGTCATTTTGTGATAAAAAAAAGTAAATAGTGTTTTGTTTTTTAACAAAACAAAGCACTACCCCTATACAACCTACCACCAGGTGTGGTGTGAATGAACCCCCATTTACAAATCAAAGAGCCAGGGCAACACGAGTATCACAGAAAAATCTCATTCTTAAAGCAGAACTAAACTCATTATTAGCATTATTATACAGGATTTATATAGCGCCAACAGTTTCTACAGCGCTTTACAACATAAGGGCAGACAGTAAAGTTACAATACAATTTAACACAGTAAGAATCACCATCAATTTAACGATTTCCCAAAACAATTATATTGTAGGCATGTTGTGAATGATGTGTGTGTAGGTAAAGGGAAGCACTGACAATTCAATTAGGTCTTCACACTATAGAAACGCAGTCCAGATGCTCTCCAGGTGTTTTTCTGCAGGTACCTTTTTGATGCAGTCCAGTCCTTTTCCCCCCTCTCTTTTCTTAACCTGAAAGACCAGCTCCAGTGCGTTTTTTATGCTTTCCGGTGCGTTTCTGGTACGTTCCGGTGAGTTTTTACACTTTCCGGTGCGTTTTTGTTACGTTCTGGTGCGTTCCAGTACAGCTCAGTGCAGAAAAAATGCAACATGTTCTACTTTTTTTCTGGAACTGGAATGCACTGAAACTGACCGCACTGGTGTTAACTATGCCATTGAAAACCATATAACCTACTTTCCATGCGTTTTTGATACATAAAAAAATGCACTGGACCGCATGTGGTGTGAACTGACCCTTAACCACTTGCCGACCGCCAACCGCAGGTTGACGGCGACAAGGTGGTTCGTTATCGCAAATCGCCGTCATACGACGGCGGCTGCGATAACGCGCACTGTGAGCGCGCGCGCGCCGCCGGAGGCGCGCCCGCGCGCTCACTGTGTTCGGGGAGGGCCAGGGAGCGGGTGCGGCGGCTTCGATTGCCGCCGGCTACCCGCGATGGCCCCCCCGGAGCGAGTGAGCGGAGGTCCGTGTATGTAAACACGGACCTCCGCTCTGTGTGAGGGGGAAGGGCTGTGATCACAGCCTTCCTTTACGTGAAGGCTGTGACCACTTCCCTTCCCCAGCTAGGCAGTCCCCCATACAGTTAGAACACGCCCAGGGAACATAGTTAACCCTTAGCGCGCCCCCTGCAGGTTAACCCCTTCACTGCCAATGGCATTTACACAGTAATCAGTGCATTTTTATAGCACTGATCGCTGTATAAATGCCAATGGTCCCAAAAAAGTGTCAAAATGTTCCTACATGTCCGCTGAAATATCGCAGTACTGCAAAAAAATCGCAGATCGCCGCCATTACTAGTAAGCCTTCCTAAAAAAATAAAAACCCCAAAAATGAATTCTCATCATCCGTAAACGCGACCACTTTTGCGCAAACCAATCAATAAACGCCGATTGTGATTTTTTTTATCGCAAATATGAGGAGGAATATAAATCGGCCAAAAACGGTGAAAAAAAATGTTTTTTTATATTTTTTTTTTGGATTTGTATTTTAGCAAAAAGAAAGAAATTTGGGTTTTTTTGCAAAATTGTCGCTCTTCTTTTGTTTATAGCGGCGATCAGAAATGACGCAGAGGGGATCAAATACCACCAAAAGAAAGCTCTATTTGTGGAAAAAAAAGGACGCAAATTTTGTTTGGGTACAATGTCGCACGACCGCGCAATTTTCAGTTAAAGCGACGCAGCGCCGAATCGCAAAAAGGGCTCCGGTCCTAAAGCTGGAAATCCTTCCGGGGCTGAAGTGGTTAATCTGCTGCACCTGAAAAAAACTTAATACCAGGATTGAGCCCTGGTTCACATTGGTGCACTTTGGCACGCGATTTGACACGTCAAACCGCATGCCAAATTGGCGGCAATGGCAACATCCTAATTAGTGCGATGCTGCATTTGCGGCGCCGCACCCATTTCCAAACGTAGTTTCTGTACTACTTTTGGTGATTTCCATAAACATCTGTGCAGCAACCCGCACAGATGTCTTTGAAATCGCACCTGAAGTCAGGACTGACATGTAGAAATGAAATGGAGAGTATTCAGCTGAACTCGCACCATTTCATTCCCGCACCAATGTGAACCTAGGCTGAAAGTGATAGAAAATGTGAAGGTGCGCTGATGCTGTGTTAGAGGTGGGCAAACCCACAGTAGTTTTAAATACATTGCACGATAATGTTGCCCTAATATGAGCAGAAATCGAATAGAATTAGAATGTGTGGCACATGTGAATAAACAAAGTCAAGTCAGGTTCCAGCCAGTCTGCGTAAAAAACAATTAAATTCAGTGGAGAAATTGGGCTGAATTGAAAACACATCCTATTGTCTTAGGAGTCCCAAACTGCAGATCCCAAGGTGTGTTGAACCCTTTGATATGAAGTCACCAACGTGCTCTAAGATAATAAAACTGGCGACTTACCAGACCCACATAGGTATGTGTATGATGATCGACAGCTTAGGGATGCATTCCCCTGTCCGCCAAATCTCAGAGATTCACGATGGACAACACCTCCCAGCAGAACCAAATGGATGAATAGGCATGAGAGATCATCTGCGGCTGATGGAGTGGATTCCGCTGTACACTCCTCAAAGAGCTCAATTGGATCTTCGGTTAACGGCTCATAATGGATGATAAAAAATTGGAGGAAAACTGATGCATTATCTTCTGATAAAAATTTATTAAAAAAGCACTTTAAAAAATGTTACAGTAAAAAAAAAAAAAAAAAAAATAGTGTCACGGCCGCCTGCAGTGTGGACCGTGCTCAGTGACGTTACAACTGGCTTCCTCCGACGCATTTCCCCTAAGGAGGCATCAACTGGGATTGTGATAGTTATTGTGAATGATAACTGTCACATTTGCCCGAGCTCTAAACCGAACCTTCAAGCCATCAAATGGCTAATGTCATAACGGATCACATGTGGCATCTGCAGGTCAAACAGAGGTCAAGATGGCAGCTTCCTTGGTTGTCAAGGATAGGAGGGTTTAGTTTCAATTGAAATATAGTAACCCATAACAACCAGATTCATATTGTACAGGTTTAACTTAACCACTTGCCTACTGGGCACTTTTACCCCCTTCCTGCCCAGACCAATTTTCAGCTTTCAGTTCTATCACACTTTGAATGACAATTGCGCGGTCATGCTACACTGTACCCATATGACATTTTTATCATTTTTTTTAGATAGGTAGAGATTTCTTTTAGTGCCATTTAATCACCACTGGGTTTTTTTTATTTTTTGCTAAAAAAAAAAAAAAAAAAAAAAGTTTGTTATAAAATTTTGTAAATAAGTAAATTTTTCTCCTGCACTGATGAGGTTACACTGATGACACGGCAGTAAAGGGCACTGATGAGAAGGTACTAATATGCAGCACTGATAGGCAGCACTTAAGGATACTGACTGGCATCACTGATGGGCACTGCACTGATAATCAGTACCCTGATTATCTTTTCAGATGTCCCCTGTCAGGAAATGATGCTGATCAGCTCTCCTCTCTTCACACGCTGTCAGATGAAGCTACGCACCTGTTTGCGAAACGCGTTGACGTCATCAGCGTCACGTGACGCCGCCCGCAATACCCCGGCAATGCCTTACGGATGGCGATTCGTGGGTGGGTTGAGCCGCGGGATGTATGCATCAGGGAAAGCGGTGAAGGAGAGCTGAGGCAGGCTGGATGTATGGCATACAGTTATCGGCATTATACGGTGCCAGTACCCAGAGGAACGAAACTATGACAAGTCAACAACAGAGGTATTGCCTGCATTCAGGGGCGTAACGATAGGGGTTGCAGGGGTTGCAATTGCAACCGGGCCCCATGATCCAGGGGGCCCATGTGCCTCCCTTGTACACCTGAATAGGGGGGATGGCGGGGGTGGCATTTAGAGGACCCAATCTCCTCCATTTTCCTCTATCCAGTTTACTTGTCTTCTGCTGTTCCCAGGGCCCCTGTGTGCTTCCCTGGTCCCCCTGGGGCCTCATGCAGAACTTGTGAAAGGGCCCCACTGCAGTACCGTAATAAAAGGGACCCACGATAGGCGTAAAGGGCCCCAGGATCAGTGGGAAGGGCCCTGGCCAGGGGGCCCTTCATAATTTCTTGCACCGGGGCCCTGAAGGTTCTAGTTACGCCTCTGCCTGCATTACATTGACTAAGCATATGCAGGCACCAGGTGAGAGCTCACATTGCTTTATATACCAGCAATACTAACTTGTAAGGACTTACTCTGGTCCTTGTGTATGCAGCACAGCAATAGCAGCCTGGCAAATGAGTGATGCATACCAGGTGATATACTGCATACACTCCCATGGAATGAAGGAGATAAAGGACTGGGTTGGTCTGTATGCCGAGAACCAGGAGTATTTGCTCCCGTCCTTTGCAAGCAATGTAATGTGAACAATCTGGTAACAGCATAGTGTATATTGGGTGAACTGCTGACCATAAACCTATTGCGTGGTGGCAACAATAATATACGACCGTTGTGTCATTTTGCTTCAGCTATTATCCTGCACTACTTATAGGAAGGCACATGCTGTGGGCCTCTACATGAACTTCGGACCTCCAATATAGCTCTGCTTCACTATTTGCCAAGACTGTCATAGATATCTTGCCAGCAATATCCTTCTCCCTCCTCCCCTTTCCCTGCCCCCCCATCCCAGCTCCCCTCTTCCCCATCTTGACTCGAGTCACCGGGGTTGGTTGCACACTAGGGACACCCATACACAGAGTATTGATAGATAGTATACAGGGGATTCCCGTGGGTTGTTCTAGGTGTGCACCTAAACTGGCGTCCGGACGAATTGTCTACTGTTTGTTATGTGTATTGTCACTCAGTGTTTGTCGTTAGGTGGTAAAGGGCCAATTGGACCCTGCTTTCATGAGCCCTTAACGTGGTGCATCTATTTTGTATATTTACAATAAAGCAATTTTGTATGTATTCATTGACCTTGTAGAGTGTCACTCAATTGACCATCCTTTGGTTCCACCGGCAGTGGTGGGGCATTCTTTAAGTGTCTTGTAGTTAGGTCAGAGTGACACGGCAGAAATTGTATATACAGGTGACCTTAGAATACTTTAGTGAACACCAGTACTGTCCCCCATCTTCCTCTTTTTTGTATCAGTGTGAGGAAAGGAATGCCATTAACTGCCATTTCCTTGTTTACATGTGATCAGCTGTGATTGGACACAGCTGATCACATGGGTAAAGAGCCTTGTCATCGGCTCTTTACTGAGATCAGTGATACGCCGTGTCTCAGGGACAGAGCGCACCTCCAATCGCCACGCTCTCAAGCGGGGCAAGAGTGGGACAACATCATATGACATTGTCCCAGAGCGAGATAACCGCCTGCCCATCATTTGACAATATGACGGGCAGAAGGTAGTTGAATGCATACTTCACCTTTACCAAAAAATCTGCCTATTCAAGTAAGGGGCTCATGTAGATAAAAACAAACGGTGCAGCTTTGAGGATATAGGTGTAGGCCGTTTACGTACCTCCTGAAGCCTGACTGAAACCTCCCTGAGATCGCATTATCCCGTTCTGGCTTGTTGCTAGAATGTTGCTAAGAGACTCCTAGCTCTTACTGTTTACCTTCTTCATCACTGGAACAAGCTCATGTGCTTTCTTTCCCCTGATGCAGCAGCTCTGAGCTTAGCTTTTGAGAGCTCACTCCTGTGATGGTGGAGCTGAGCAGTAACAGCTGGGAGTCTCTTAGCAACGTCCTAGCAACAAGACAATATGGGAAGATGTGATCTCTAGGAGTTTATCAATCAGGCTTCAGGAGGTACGTAAATGCTCTACAACGATAAGGGCTCATGCACACTGTAGCTGACAAACAACCGTTTTTGGTCGTTTGGGCGTTTTATTTAACAGCCCAAAAACGCCCCTTTATGTTATCCTATGTGTCCATGCACACATGGAGATTGTCGTTTAACAGCAGTGGTGTTTTTTAGGCTGTTATCTGAACATCCCTGAATTGGAGTTCAAAAGTCGTTCTTCTGACCACAAAAAACGCTGGACGCCGATAAACGCTGATAAACGCTCGTAAACGGACGTTTATCGGCATCCGGCGTTTTTGTAGTCAATGGAAGCTAATGAAGTAAAAAAAAAAAAAACGCTCAAAAACGCAGATAAACGCTGCTTACAAAACGCTGCAAAAGAACGTTTTCTAAGCAGCGTCTCCTGCCTGACGCCCAGAGAGCGTCCAGTGTGCATGGAGCCTAACAAGGGCATTATTGAACTTTGGTCCAAGCTGCACAGTTTGTTTTCACATACAGGCTCCCCTTACCTGCATAGGCAGAGTAGTGATAAAAAAAGGTGAGCTATGAATTTAAAGCGACATTAAACGTGCGCTTAAAAAAAATAAAAAATAGTGGCCCCCAGTAGCTTTCTGTCATATTGTAGTAGTATGCACAGTACATTAGCACAGTATGGCAGACTTACTTACAGTATCAGCAATCTCATCGGTCATGGATACTTCCATCTTCTCCCAGGCTTCTTTCTGGGTTCTGACTCTTCGGCCTCTTGATTGGATGGGTTTTGATGTCAAATCATCATATTGCAGAGCAGTGCTGTAAATATACACCGTGCTACACATGTGAGCGGTTTAGTGTATAAAACGCTGACAGGCAGGGAGAAGGGTTTATGACTAATAGGGTCATCCTACCTGTAAGCACATTTTATTTTAGATTCAAAGTTGATGCCTGGGGGAAAAAAAAAAAACTACCTTTTCCCACTCCACCCCCTTAGATATCTATAGTTTTTATGAAGGAAAAAATGTAACCATGAGCCCCACTTTCTTACCTGAAATTGTGTTCGGGCCAGTTATCAACACATGCAGTCCAGTGCGGTTTTATTTCTGCATCAAAAATGTATGGAAAGTAGGTTATATGGTTTCCTATGGCATAGTTCACACCGGTGCAGTCAGTTCCAGAAAAAAAAAAAATAGAACATGCTTCATTTTTCCTGCACTAAACTGTACTGGAACACGGTAAAACAAATAAAAAAACGCACTGAAATGCACTGGAACACATCAAAAATGCACCAGACCCCAGTACAGTGAAAAAAACAGGAAAAGAGCTGGTTCACACCACAAAATGCACTCCAGATCTGTTCCGAATGGGTTTCTGCATGCGCGTTTTTGACGCGTTTTTGGATGCATTCCAGATGCTTTTTTTGCCCACTGTACTGGGGTCCAGTGCATGTTTGATGGATGCGCTCCAGTGTGTTTTTAACTAAAAGCCGACCAGTCACCACAGTTTAACTGCGGCAGATTAGCTCGGCCGCGTAAACCGCCGTCATTGTACGTCGGGCGCGCGGGGGGGCACTCCTGCCGTCTCCGCGATGATCAGATTCG
Organism: Glandirana rugosa; assembly: GCA_018402905.1. Classification (NCBI taxonomy): domain Eukaryota; kingdom Metazoa; phylum Chordata; class Amphibia; order Anura; family Ranidae; genus Glandirana; species Glandirana rugosa. Next base: position 572,514 of record BLSH010142615.1, on the reverse strand, counting down.
TTCCAGAAACGATCAGTCTCCAGACCCAGACCAATGATTTCTGGACTGGACCTGGTGATCAGTTCTGGAGAATGGCAGAGCCTCCTCTACCTGTGTAATGTAAACACAGGCAGAGGAGGTGATGCAATCTCCCCTCCCGGAGCCCTTTTCGGTTCCAGCGCGGGGAGAGAGAGAATCAACTGAGTACACAAGGCTACACTGACACCAGTACATGTTAGGCACACACTTGTGGCACTAAATCACCTTAGGGTAGGTAGTAGTAGACCCAGGTTTCCCCCCCCCCTTAACTCCCCTAATAAACATTTTAGCCCCTTGATCGCCCCGTCATCAGTGACACTAGTTAGTTCGTTTTTTATTTAGGCAGGCTACCCAATAAAGGTTTTAACCCCCTGATCGCCCAGCGGGTGACATCAGTTAGGTTTTAGCATCAGTTAGGGTCAGTGTAAATACCAGGCAGGGTCATATTAGTCAGGTACTCCAACATGCACACACACACACTAGATAGGTCCGTTACTAGTATAGTGTCTGAACGGATCAATATCTGTGATCTGATCAGATCTATATTAGCATTCCCAGTACTTTAGTGTTCCTAAAAACACAACATTAGCGGTATCAGCCCAGATACCCGCTAGAACCTGCCCTCCGCCCAGCCCACCCAAGTGCAGTATCAATATTTCACTGTCACTTACAAACCACACCACACAACTGCAGTGTTCGCAGAGTCACGCTTGTTCCCTGGAACACTAACAGTTATTTTGTTAGCGATTAAAGCAGGCTCTGACAACCAGGTGCTCTTTTGCCTGTGAGTGTACTGATAAATTTAGAGGCCAAAATGTCCAATCAGAGGTACACCAGTGAAGAGGCCTACATGTTGCTGAGCAAGACGGATGAGAGCAATGGGGAAGCCTCACTGTTAGATTCAGGCTCAGCAAACAAACCCATAGAGAGAAGCGGTACGCTGACTGATAGCTCTGACAACGGAGTAGTGGTCCCTGCTAAGGTCAGGCGTACCTGATCTCGTTCTGCTGTTGTTGAAGTGCCAGAACCGCAGGGCTCTCGTATGGAGCAGAGAGCCAGTACTAGCATCGCTCATCCTTCTGGTGAACTGGCAAGCATCAGCGGCTTAGTACACCCTGGTCGTAGGCAATCCAGCACTGCAGTAACACTTGGTGAGGTGGCGAGTCCCATAAGCGCAGTTCAAGCTGGTTCGGTGGCTAGCACAAGTAATGTCCCGCAGCCACCAAGAAGACAAAGACAGGCCCGCAGAGCCCATAGTGCCCTTCCCGCTGCATATGCTAACCCTGATTGGCAACCCATTACTTCTGCAGTGCCTGTACTTTCACCATTCACTGGCCAACCCGGCATTCAAGAGGAAACCGTTGATTTTAGGTCACCTGATTTTTATTCACTATTTTTCACAGAAGATCTCTATAGATCTATTGTGGACCAAAGCAATTAGTATGTTGGTCAATTCATCGCCGCTAAGGCTGGATTCAGACCTATGCATTTTTAATGCTTTTTGCATTTTTCAGATTTGCACTACAGTCCATATAACATGGTTTCCTATGGAACACATTCTGTAGTGAAAATCAGCTAAATGCAAAAAGCACTAAAAATGCATAGGTGTGAATCAAGCCTAATCCCCATTTGACGCTTGCCAGAGACTGGAAATCTATCACAATTCCAGAATTTAAGACCTTTCTGGGCCTTTCCCTCCTCTTATATCCTCCTCCCTCCTCATATGTAAAAAAAATCAGAGTTGCGGTCATATTGATCCACTGACCCAATTCATCATATGCCCGTGTTCTCTGCTTCCATGACCAGGATGCAAAGCGGAGCAAATCTTGCGGTTCATGCACTTCGGGGTGACCCTGAATTTGATCAGCTCCACAAAATTCACCCCTCGTAAACCACTTCAGCCAACAATTCGCAGCCTTCATTTATTCCCGATCAAGTTGTCTGCATAGACGAGTCCCCGATTAAATTTTCTGGCCGTCTTGCTTTCAAACAGTACCTCTCCACAGCAAGCGTGCCAGATACGGGGTCAAGATGTATAAGCTCTGTGATAGGGCCACAGGCTATACATATAGTTTTCTGGTTCATGAGGGTAAAGCTAGTCACGTGGAGCCCCCCAACTGCCCAGACTACATAGGGAGCGCTGGCAAGATTGTTTGGGACTTAGTGTCACCGTTATTCGGAAAGGGGTACCGCTTGTATGTGGACAATTACACAAGCGGGCCACTTTTTAGTCACCTTTTTGACTCTGGAATTGGCGCACGTGGCACCATGCGATCTAATCGCCGGGGCTTCCCCCAACGGCTTGTAGAGTCCCGACTTAGATGAGGGGAGAGAGCCTGCTTGAGAAGAAATAATTTGCTTGCAGTGAAGGGGAGGGAAAAACTGAATGTTTTTGTTCTGTCATCCCTTCATGCAGATATATCAAATTCCAACGGCGACTGGTGTTGTGGAGAAGCCCCTCTGTGTCCACGAATACAACCCAAATATGGGAGAGGTGGACCTCAATGACCAGTTATTGGCGCCAGTGGCGTTGCTAGCCGGGTGCCGGGGGGGGGGCCGGCCGCACCCGGGTGACACCTGCCAGAGGGGTGAAACCCGTTGGCAGCGGCACCGCTACATTGCATGGTCCGCACCCGCCCCCTCCACCGCTCTGTCTTTCTCTCCCTCGGCGATGGCTCAAGCTGTGTCTCTCAAGCACAGCAGAGCGAAGCCGCCTCCCCCTCCCCTCTGTGTACATCTACGCAGGAGGAGGAGGGACTCCGGAGTGTGAGGACACGGGAGAGGGAGGACACAGCCGAGCTGTTCTGAGGTCTGTGTATGTTTGACATGTGCAGGGGGGTCTACATTGAGTGGGGGGTGTCTGCATTCGGGGGGGGGTCT
>BLSH010142615.1:544859-568861 GCA_018402905.1 Glandirana rugosa | reverse complement strand
CGGCGGCAGTATACTGCCGCTAAACGCGAGTGCTCGGTGGAACGGCGGCAGTTAACGGCTAGCCGCCAGCCGTTCCCCAATTTTTTTATAAAAAATAAGACCATGTAAAAACAAAAAAACATTGACATTACCAAGGTCCAATCCCAGAGAGCCACCGTAGAAACCTCTGGGATACTTTCACACGGGATGTGATTATGAGGTGATCACACACCATCACTATCTTTGTAAGTGGCTACGTTTCTGGTCCGACCAGTCCTGTCCCCCCCCTGTTATTACTCACAGTGCGGATATAGGCGCCACAGACGTCTGTGTTTTAGAAGAAACCCCAGGAGCAACCCCCCTTGCCGACCGCCGATCGGCAATTGACGGCGGCAAGGTGGCTCGTGAGCGCAAATCGCCGTCATATGACGGCGGCCGCGCTCACGAGCCTAGTGAGCGCGCGCGCGCCCGCACGCTCACTGTGTTCGGGGAGGGCCAGGGAGCGGGTGCGGCGGCTTCGATGGCCGCCGGCTACCCGCGATGGCCCCCCCCGAGCGGAGGAACGGAGGTCCGTGTATGTAAACACGGACCTCCGTTCTGTGTGAGGGGGAAGGGCTGTGATCACAGCCTTCCTGTATACAAAGGCTGTGACCACTTCCCTTCCCCAGCCAGGGCAGTCCCCCTACAGTTAGAACACGCCCAGGGAACATACTTAACCCTTAGAGCACCCCCTGCAGGTTAACCCCTTCACTGCCAATGGCATTTACACAGTAATCAGTGCATTTTTATAGCACTGATCGCTGTATAAATGCCAATGGTCCCAAAAAAGTGTCAAAATAGTCCAACATGTCCGCTGAAATATCGCAGTACCGATAAAAATCGCAGATCGCTGCCATTACTAGTAAAAAAAAAACACCAAAAATGAATTCTCATCATCCGTAAACGCGACCACTTTTGCACAAACCAATCAATAAACGCCGATTGCGATTTTTTTAATCGCAAATATGAATATAAATCGGCCAAAAACGGTGAAAAAAATTGTTTTTTATATTTTTTTTTGGATTTGTATTTTAGCAAAAAGTAAGAAATTTGTTTTTTTTTTGCAAAATTGTCGCTCTTCTTTTGTTTATAGTGGCGATCAGAAATGACGCAGAGGGGATCAAATACCACCAAAAGAAAGCTCTATTTGTGGGAAAAAAAGGACGCAAATTTTGTTTGGGTACAACGTCGCACGACCGTGCAATTGTCAGTTAAAACGACGCAGTGCCGAATCGCAAAAAGTGCTCCGGTCCTAAAGCAGGAAATCCTTCCGGGGCTGAAGTGGTTAAACAAAAACAATAAAAATTAAAAAATGTTAAAAAAACACAAAAAAAAATAAAATAAAAAAGCCAAAAGTAGCTGTCATTTTCTTGTTCTTCTCTCTCTAATGTTACTATATTTTATGCTTACCTGTATTATGTTTGCTTTGCAGGTATGTAATTCTACTTTTATACATTACTGTTTACTGTGTTATATTGTTAAATCATTATTTTCTTTTCAGTACGCCATTCAGCTGCAGCACTGATTCATTTAACTTGACAGGAACAGCGTTTGCTCCCACAATACGTAAATCAGCGACTCCAGCGCTGTATGAGGTGATTTCACCACCACAGTTGAAAAAGAGCATATATGCAGAAGCATAGGGGCAGGGGTGGACATAAGGGTGGATTGCCCCTGTGCTTTGGCATATATTTTTAGAATGGTGCTATGCCCATCATTAGAAGTGGGTGGATGCTGGGCGGTTTTCTAATGGTGGGCATACCACAGATTGATTCTTTTTTTTTTTCATTTAACCCACAGGCTGAATGAAAAAAAAAAAAGAACACTACAACATATGCCCAACAAGGACCAGCGACGTACTGGTATGTTGCTGGACTTCGAGTGGTTATACCGGAATGATGCCTGCAGGTATAGGAGGGAACCCCCCCCATCGTCTTCCATGGTTTTCTCTGGCTCTCCTGTCCCACCGGGGATGTTTTAAGGGCTGAGGAGAGATCTAGAGTCTAATAGACCCAATTTTTTATTTAAATACCTGTCACTACCTATTGCTAAAAAAAATGCACCCCTGCCCCCCCCACTTGCACAAAGGTGAAAGCAAGCATCGGTCTTGTGTCCTTTGTAAACATTAATTGCACCATGCATGTGAGGTATCACCGCGAATGTCAGATCGAGAGCAGTAATTCTAGTAGACCTCCTCTGTAAATCTAAAGCGGTAAGCCTAGCCATGTACAGGACCCCGAAAACCAATCACCACCGCCTTCAGGATTTCTAAGGGCGTAAAATGGCGATTTTACTTGCTCACTACCGATCACAGTTTTGGAGGGCCTGAAATGTCAAGATAGCACAAACCCTCCCCAAATGACCCCATTTTAGATAGTAGACACCCCAAGGTATTTGCTAAGAGGCATGGTGAGTATTTTGCAGCTCTCATTTGTTTTGGAAAATAAAGAAAGTAAAAGGAAAATTTTTTTTCTCTTTTTTCAATTTTCAAAACTTTGTGACAAAAAGCGAGATCTGCAAAATACTCAAAATGCCTCTCAGCAAATAGCTTGGGGTGTCTACTTTCCAAAATGGGGTCATTTGGGGGGGTTGTGCTATCTGAGTATTTCACGGCCTCTGAAACCATGATAGGTAGAGCGGAGTGAAATCAAAAATTTACGCCCTTAGAAAGCCTGAAGACAGGGATTGGTTTTCGGGGTCCCGTACGCGGCTAGACTGCCAAAAAGTCTCACACATGGGGTATAGGGTTGCCACATCATCCCTTTAATCCAGGACACATACTAATTACACAGGTTTTGTGGCTGATTAAGGTGGTAATTAAACTCACTTGGTGCCTCATCTGCATTAAATCAGCCACAGAACCTGTGTAATTAGTATGTGTAAATAAAAAACAGTTGCGCTCAAAAAAAATGGAATAAAAACAAATGTGAATAAACAAACATCAATATCATTAAAAGTCTCCGTGACTAATCAACTCAAAAAAGAAAATCCATATTTAAGTGTTTGACAAAAGTCCTTGTAAATTCTGTGAATCCGATAAGTGAAGAAATAAGATAGATAAAACAGGAAACGAATCCCTTTTAACCAAAGTGAAATAACTCCAAAAAATGTTCATCGATTAGGTATCACCCAAACAGAAGTGTGTAGTCCCAGCACCGATGATAGGTACACCAACGATAACACACAGAGGTACCCTTACCGAAACAAGGGGATCCGTTATCGCTAACAGATCAATCACGCTGGCAGAAATAACCCTCTGCGGGGTACAAATCAGATGGCGTCCTACTCCTTTCTGTAATTGGTACTCCTCCGTGATATCAGATGTTTAAACGTGGTCCCAGCGGTCATATAAAGGAAGAGACCTCATAGCGTAATTCCATTAAGGATATTTATTGTAAAATCAAAAGATGGGTACTCACATTTAGCAGTAAAAAACAACGCATTGATAATTTAAAATTGCCGGCAAAACTTCTCTAAACAGCAGCGTTCCCGTCCTGGGTACGTAGTAGGCATGGTGACGTCAGACGTGGCTCCGCCCTACATGTTTCGTCAAATATGACGTCGTCCAGGGGCTCGGGGCAACGCTCTGACGCACCACCTTATATCCACAGTGTTTGCGTACCAAGCCTCGATCTAGAGGCCGGCCGCCATTAAAATGAAGACCTATTATCACAGCAATAGCTTAAATTGCATATGCCGCAAACATAGGCCACCAGGAGAAAATTAATTCATTGACCAGATCAATGCTAATAAACAAACGAACTGGCAAATCAATACATATTAATTCTGATAAAAACAACTCAATAAAGTGTACAACAATCAATTATATGATATAAAAATATGATACAATGAGGACTCATAAAAATAACCAAAAAAAACTTCAAAATGAGCCTCACCAGCCCTTTGTTAATTAAATGTATAATTTTCTAGGGGATATTAGCTCATGTTGTGGTTAACCCTATGTATAATAAATGTGCATATATTGGGGATAGGAACACCTCCCTCCCATTGCTCATTGGGAATATATATTAGGTGCCTAAAAAGGTGGTCAACTAACATTAATGTTGTCCTACATCCAACTTATGGTGTGGACTACTCAAGGAGGTGATTATATCATTAAAATATATCAACTAATTAAGAAGGTGAACCAATTCTAATAATATGGAATATCCCAATCATGTCGTTAGGAATGCCCCAAGCATATCATTAGGAATTATCAATGAAGGCATTAATCTCAACATCTGTATTTAACCCTTTCGGTTTAAGAGTCTGAGCCTTAAAAATCCAGCTCATTTCTAATTTGGAGATTTCTCTTCTTTTATAGCACCCTCTCCATTTGGTTTTTAAAGTGTCAATCCCCATGAATGAAGTGCCCTTAATATTCTTATTATGCACTTCCAAATAATGCCTTGATAAGGGGTGTTTAGTAAATCCTTTTCTTATTTTACCTATATGTTCTTTGAGGCGAACCTGCAATGGCCTAATGGTTCTACCTATATAGTGTAAACCACAGGGGCAAGTAATAGCATAAACCACATGTGTGGTATTGCATGACATGAAAGATTTTAGAGGAAAAGATTGTCCTGTACTGTTGGAATGAAACACGGTAGTTTTCTTATCCTTGATATGATTCACTTTACAAACTGCACACCTCCCACATTTGTAGTATCCTTTCAAATTCTGAAAGAACATCAGATTCTCTCGTGGAGGGTTACACACATTGGGTGCAATTAAATCCCTTAATGTCGGGGCACGTTTGAAGACTACTTTTGCCTTATCGGGTATCGCAGGGCCTAAGATCGGATCATTTTTCAGGATGTGCCAATGTTTATATACCAATCTCCTGATAGACCAATGTTGAGTGGAGAATCTGGTAACAAACGGTATTACATAATTTTGGTTATCTCTCTCGGCCGGGGTCTTAGTCCTAAGCAGTGTGTCACGTTCACATCTCTCTACTTCCTCCAGGGTTTTAGCAATGAACTCTGTTTCATACCCTTTAGTCCTAAATCTAGACACCAGACTAGTGGATTGATCTTGGAAGTCCTGTAATCTAGTACAGTTGCGTCTTAAGCGCAAAAATTGGCTTTTTGGAATAGATCGCAGCCAAGACGGATGGTGGCAGCTGTCTTTAGGGATATAAGAATTTCTATCTGTGCTTTTGAAAAAAGTGGATGTAAATAAATGGCCATTTTCACCCCAAATCTTTAAATCCAATAAGTTCACAGATTGTTGACTGGCCTCATACTTCAACTCAATCCCTCTATCATTAGTGTTGAGTAGTATCATAAATTCAGAAAGGGATTCTAATGAGCCTTCCCATAGGAGGAGGACGTCATCGATAAATCTAGTCCATAAGATCAATTGAGGATGATCCTGGGTATAGATGACGTCCTCCTCCCATTTCCCCATAAAGAGGTTGGCCAAGCTTGGGGCGAATTTAGCCCCCATGGCCACACCCCTATGTTGGAGGAAGAAATTGCCTTCATGCCAAAAAAAATTATGAGTAGTGGCATATCTTAGGAGGTCCATAATAAACTCATGCTGTATATTAGGCAAAGAGGACTCCTTATTTAAGAAATATTCTACTGATGATAACCCCCAATTATGGGGTTGGGATAGTAATCCTCAATAAAGATGACTATGTGCATGAACTTAATAAGATAGTGGGAGATAGGGAAACCTATATCCCACTATCTTCAGACCCACGTTCCAACTATCGAAAAGAACTAGAGGTGATAGTGAAAAGGGGATCAGATCAAAAAATCCTAAATAAAAAAGAGAGGGCTTTTCTGATCCCTAAAACATCAAGGATCCCTATAATGTATTACCTCCCTAAAATTCACAAAAATCCTACCCACCCCCCAGGTCGTCCCATTATTAGTGGGATAGACTCATTAACATCAAGGGTGGGTAAATATATAGAGGGTTTTTTACAACCACTAGTGAAATCTCTCCCGGCGTATATTAAAGACACTGGACATGTTATCAATATTCTTAAGGAGTGTGGATATAGGAATGGACATTGGCTGGTAACGGCTGATGTCACTTCATTATATACCAACATCCCCCATAATTGGGGGTTATCATCAGTAGAATATTTCTTAAATAAGGAGTCCTCTTTGCCTAATATACAACGTGAGTTTATTATGGACCTCCTAAGATATGCCACTACTCATAATTTTTTTTGGCATGAAGGCAATTTCTTCCTCCAACATAGGGGTGTGGCCATGGGGGCTAAATTCGCCCCAAGCTTGGCCAACCTCTTTATGGAGAAATGGGAGGAGGACGTCATCTATACCCAGGATCATCCTCAATTGATCTTATGGACTAGATTTATCGATGACGTCCTCCTCCTATGGGAAGGCTCATTAGAATCCCTTTCTGAATTTATGATACTACTCAACACTAATGATAGAGGGATTGAGTTGAAGTATGAGGCCAGTCAACAATCTGTGAACTTTTTGGATTTAAAGATTTGGGGTGAAAATGGCCATTTATTTACATCCACTTTTTTCAAAAGCACAGATAGAAATTCTTATATCCCTAAAGACAGCTGCCACCATCCGTCTTGGCTGCGATCTATTCCAAAAAGCCAATTTTTGCGCTTAAGACGCAACTGTACTAGATTACAGGACTTCCAAGATCAATCCACTAGTCTGGTGTCTAGATTTAGGACTAAAGGGTATGAAACAGAGTTCATTGCTAAAACCCTGGAGGAAGTAGAGAGATGTGAATGTGACACACTGCTTAGGACTAAGACCCCGGCCGAGAGAGATAACCAAAATTATGTAATACTGTTTGTTACCAGATTCTCCACTCAACATTGGTCTATCAGGAGATTGGTATATAAACATTGGCACATCCTGAAAAATGATCCGATCTTAGGCCCTGCGATACCCGATAAGGCAAAAGTAGTCTTCAAACGTGCCCCGACATTAAGGGATTTAATTGCACCCAATGTGTGTAACCCTCCACGAGAGAATCTGATGTTCTTTCAGAATTTGAAAGGATACTACAAATGTGGGAGGTGTGCAGTTTGTAAAGTGAATCATATCAAGGATAAGAAAACTACTGTGTTTCATTCCAACAGTGCAGGACAATCTTTTCCTCTAAAATCTTTCATGTCATGCAATACCACACATGTGGTTTATGCTATTACTTGCCCCTGTGGTTTACACTATATAGGTAGAACCATTAGGCCATTGCAGGTTCGCCTCAAAGAACATATAGGTAAAATAAGAAAAGGATTTACTAAACACCCCTTATCAAGGCATTATTTGGAAGTGCATAATAAGAATATTAAGGGCACTTCATTCATGGGGATTGACACTTTAAAAACCAAATGGAGAGGGTGCTATAAAAGAAGAGAAATCTCCAAATTAGAAATGAGCTGGATTTTTAAGGCTCAGACTCTTAAACCGAAAGGGTTAAATACAGATGTTGAGATTAATGCCTTCATTGATAATTCCTAATGATATGCTTAGGGCATTCCTAACGACATGATTGGGATATTCCATATTATTAGAATTGGTTCACCTTCTTAATTAGTTGATATATTTTAATGATATAATCACCTCCTTGAGTAGTCCACACCATAAGTTGGATGTAGGACAACATTAATGTTAGTTGACCACCTTTTTAGGCACCTAATATATATTCCCAATGAGCAATGGGAGGGAGGTGTTCCTATCCCCAATATATGCACATTTATTATACATAGGGTTAACCACAACATGAGCTAATATCCCCTAGAAAATTATACATTTAATTAACAAAGGGCTGGTGAGGCTCATTTTGAAGTTTTTTTTGGTTATTTTTATGAGTCCTCATTGTATCATATTTTTATATCATATAATTGATTGTTGTACACTTTATTGAGTTGTTTTTATCAGAATTAATATGTATTGATTTGCCAGTTCGTTTGTTTATTAGCATTGATCTGGTCAATGAATTAATTTTCTCCTGGTGGCCTATGTTTGCGGCATATGCAATTTAAGCTATTGCTGTGATAATAGGTCTTCATTTTAATGGCGGCCGGCCTCTAGATCGAGGCTTGGTACGCAAACACTGTGGATATAAGGTGGTGCGTCAGAGCGTTGCCCCGAGCCCCTGGACGACGTCATATTTGACGAAACATGTAGGGCGGAGCCACGTCTGACGTCACCATGCCTACTACGTACCCAGGACGGGAACGCTGCTGTTTAGAGAAGTTTTGCCGGCAATTTTAAATTATCAATGCGTTGTTTTTTACTGCTAAATGTGAGTACCCATCTTTTGATTTTACAATAAATATCCTTAATGGAATTACGCTATGAGGTCTCTTCCTTTATATGACCGCTGGGACCACGTTTAAACATCTGATATCACGGAGGAGTACCAATTACAGAAAGGAGTAGGACGCCATCTGATTTGTACCCCGCAGAGGGTTATTTCTGCCAGCGTGATTGATCTGTTAGCGATAACGGATCCCCTTGTTTCGGTAAGGGTACCTCTGTGTGTTATCGTTGGTGTACCTATCATCGGTGCTGGGACTACACACTTCTGTTTGGGTGATACCTAATCGATGAACATTTTTTGGAGTTATTTCACTTTGGTTAAAAGGGATTCGTTTCCTGTTTTATCTATCTTATTTCTTCACTTATCGGATTCACAGAATTTACAAGGACTTTTGTCAAACACTTAAATATGGATTTTCTTTTTTGAGTTGATTAGTCACGGAGACTTTTAATGATATTGATGTTTGTTTATTCACATTTGTTTTTATTCCATTTTTTTTTGAGCGCAACTGTTTTTTATTTACATTTTTGTTGGTGATATTATCGCACTAATTGTGGCTGCTATTACTATTTCAATCTTAGCGCAATACTTTCCTACTATAGTCCTAATTAGTATGTGTCCTGGATTAAAGGGATGATGTGGCAACCCTAATGGGGTATCCCCGTACTCCGGAGAAGCAGCAGAATGTATTTTGGGGTGTAATTCCACATATACCCATGGCATGTGTAAGCAATATATCATTTCAGTGACAACTTTGAAAAATGACAAATAAAAACAAACAAATTACACAATCACGTGTGACAAAAAAATAAAATATTCAATGTGCTCAACATGCCTCTCAGCGAATTCCTTGCAAAATGGGGTCATAGCACCTCAGGAAATGAGATAGGCAGTCAAACTAAAAGCTGCATAAATTCCAGAAAATGTACCCTGGTTTGTAGACGCTATAACTTTTGCGCAAACCAATACATATACGCTTGACTTTTTTTTTTACCCGAGACATGTGGCTGAATGCATTTTGTCAAAAATTTATGACGAAAATTGAGTTTATTTTTTTTTTAATAAAATAGAAAATATAATTTTTTTTCAAAATATTCGGTGTTTTTTCGTTCATATCGCAAAAAATAAATGCAGAGGTGATCAAATACCATCAAAAGAAAGCTCTATTTGTGGGAAAAAAAGGGACACATTTTGTTTGGGTACAGCATTGCATGACCGCACAATTACCAGTTAAAACAGCGCAGTGCCAAATTGTAAAAAGTGCTCTGGTCATTAAGGGGATAAATCCTTCCAGGGCTGGGTTAATGCGTTTTATTGTGTTCCAGTACAGTCCAGTGCAGGAAAAATGCAGCATGTTCTAAATTTTTTTCTGGAACTGGAATGTACTGGAACTGACTGCCCAAAAAGAAGAGAAAAAGCATCTGGAAACGAATAAAAAGAAAACACACTGAAACCCACCAAAAATGCATTAAAACCACCATGCAGAAACGCATTTGGAGCAGATCTGGAGTGCATTTTTGTGGTGTGAACCAGCCCTTCATGTGACAGGCTGGGTCACAATGCTTCTTTCTTCTGGTTTGTAGTGTGTGGCCTTCTTTTAAGGTTTGTGCCACTTCCTGGTAATGTGGTCACATGGTCCTCAAAAAATCCTGAAGTCGTCAAGCAGCGTTGTCATGACAACACAATGCAAAATGGCGGCAGCAAGACTGGTTGGCTTAGCAGTGGACAGCATAGAATGAATCTTCTGATCACGAGATTCCACCAATGGAAAAGGCACTGCAGAGAGCCACGTGTCAGTGAATCCAGGAAAGCATTTTTGGGTCACATTTAGCATTTGAGTGTTAATTTCAGTAGCCAGAATAAATTATTATTCTGGCCTATGAAATCAATCAACACCCAAGTGTTTGACACCTGTAAACATGCCCAAACGTTACACACTTTTACTAAAAAGCTGCTGCCAGGTGGAAAGGCTTTTAGGAGAATTTCGGAAGCTTCCTGTGGGGATGGAGGCCTTAAAATCCAATTCCAACTTACTTCCTTTCCTTGTAGGATTTCACTAACACAGGACATGAGAGGACTCACCAAAACAATTAATCTTGCATGAGATACTCTATGGGTGCATTCACACCTATGTGTTTTGGTGCAGTGCAAAATGGATGAATGGTAACACGTGTCAGACATGTGAAAAACTCTGCTAAATTTTGCATCAAGAACCCACTGTATCTAAGATACACAGGTCCTCTCACACAGAGACATAGCTGCAGCCTCAAGCAATCATGAACATGTTGATTGTAGTACAGGCAGATCCTCCCACTTTAGCAGAGCGCACATTAATGTACAACTATATAATTGCCAACAGTCCCGAATTGCCTGGGACAGTCCCGAAAATCGGACCCATATCCCGCTCAGCATCTGTTCTGAAAACGGACTTCTGTCAGGGATAATTCAACAACATTATCCCTCCCCTACTTCCTTCCTGCCGCCAGGAAGTCAGGTGCTGCCTGTCCAAACACAAATTGGTCAGTGCTGAGAGGCGGCTTGGCTACCAGAGGGTGATCATGCAAGTCTGCCCTTGAGCCGCTCAGGCTGTCAGTGTCAGCGGCTGCTGTGGGGACCCAGCCGGGAGCAAGAGGAGAAGAGATGGACACAGAGCCCAGCCGGAGAAGGAAGGAGACAAGAGGCCTGAGTTTTTGTTAAAGTGGGGGTGTCATGAAGCAGAGCAGTGGACTGTGGAGGCCAGAGGCAAGCCAGCCGTTAGCCACCCAGACGGAGCAGAGTGGCCAGCAGAGTGAGCAGGCGAACCAACTCACCCAGCCAGACAAAGCCATCTGTCGCCAAGTCCAAGTCAGATCATTTAAATACCTACTCCAACTGCTAATCTGTGGAGGGCTGCTGTGGCTGAAATGTTGGCACCCATGTAACTAAAGCCAAGGGGTTAGAACCACCGTCATGTTTTTATTGCTCAAATTGTTGTAATCATATATCTCACTGGAAGTGAAAGTGGGGGGTAAATCCCAAATTTTTAATTCCAATTAGAATAGGAATAGAGGAAAAGTCTCCCAAGAAGGGCCCCTGCCATAGCGCAACGATCTAAAGCTGGCCCAACCCAGTTAGTTTCCTCCATACACACAGGAGGACATAAGGTTAATGAAGGACTTTCCCCTGAGGATTTTGTTTTCTGACAGCGTCACGCACCAGTGTCAGAACACACATTCAACAAGTAGCCGATTGTCTGCAGCCACTGATAGATGGAAAATATTCTGACAGCCCTTCGACAGAAGTCAACAAAATAGTTGATTTTTGTTGAGTGGGGAAGGCCACACTGATTGAACTTTGGCTTGTTCACTGCTGTACTAGCTGAATTTGGATCAGTGTGGCAGTGGGACCCTGTGCCACCTGGAAGATTGCTGGGTTATGCCAGATTTTAAAGAGACAGGCACACTAATTGCATAGCTGTGTGCTGGATTATTTAGTGGTGACCTGACTATGGCTCAGGGCTCCACCCAACAGACAGGAAGTCTGTGTAAGGGAGTCAGGTTGACTCCCATTTCCTCTGCAGGAGTCAGAGGGGACATGGGGGCAGCCAGTGTAGCACAAGGCTACAGGACAGCACCGAGTTGCTGAGCGTTTAGGTCTAGGAGACAGACCTAGGCCTAAAGCAGAAGGCCTTAGCAGGAGAGCTGCATTTACAAACCAGGAGGGCTGAATATCATTTACTAACCAGGAGACCTGGAGATTGTTTATTTCACCAAACAGCATGAAGCTGACAGTAAGTAAAGCCAGGAGGCTGAAGCATGTCTATGCAATTATGTTGGAACCCCCTGCAAGGGAAGATTACTGTTTATTTGAACTTTTCCTTTTAATAAAAATGGGCTGCCATGCCCTTAAAAATACCGCTTTGGACTGGTGCACTTACTGAAAACGCACCTACCGCTTGACTCTGATCAGCCCCAATATTACACGTGGTGGAGGTATTGCTTTGGGCTAGGGTTGCCACATCATCCCTTTAATCCAGGACAAATATGATTTACACAGGTTCTGAGGCTGATTTAATGCAGGTAAGACACCAAATGAGTTTAATTACCATCTTAATCAGCCACAGACCCTGTGTAATTAATATGTGTCCTGGATTAAAAGGGATGATGTGGCAACCCTACTTTGGGCAGAGACTGAAAAATTCCAGGTCCTCGCATACCAAAAACAGTGATTGTCAAGAGACTATTTCTAATGCTGTGCAAGCAAAAAGAAAGTATGCTGCTTGCAAGTCTTAAAGAGACAGTACACCAAATCTTCCTGTGTTAACAGGAACTGTGTTAAAAAGTGTTGTGTGCCTGGCTGCAAAGATGGGGCAGAGAAAACGCAAAAAGGAAGCAATGTTTGCTGAGATGAGAAACTGAACCCTGTGGCTGGAGGGGTTGTTAACGACAGAACAAGCCCCAGACTGCTGAAAGATACATTTGGCCACACTGGAGCAAAGGAAAAGGAGAGCAAGCAGTCACTTAGTGTAAGAAGTGAGCAGATGGGTGCGGTTGGCCGTGGCAACAAAGAAGAAATTCATCCTTCTGACTTCATACAGCCTATGTTGCTTTCTGAACATGTTGAAGACTTTTTGGATGAGTTTGCAATGATTGCTTCCTACAGAGGGTGGCCCAGAGGTCGCTGGGTTGAATTGAAGCAGCCATTTCTCACAGAGGAATACCGAGAAGTATACAGGCAGATGATTCATAACTGAGATGACTACGACAATTACCTAGAAGCTAGGGTTGCCACATCATCCCTTTAATCCAGGACACATATTAATTACGCAGGTTCTGTGACTGATTAAGGTGACAATTAAACTCACTTGGCGCCTCATCTGCATTAAATTAGCCTCAGAACCTGTGTAATTCATGTGTGTCTTGGATTAAAGGGATGATGTGGCAACCCTACTAGAAGCAATCCAATCTAGAGAGCGCTGGAAAAACTCAGCTGGAGAATGTGGTCTCCCATAACAACCGGAGAAAATCTGTTTGCAGAAGGGAGGTGCTACAGCAGAGATGTGACTCAAATCTTGAGTGAAGATTGTTGTACAAGAGTGTCTGCGGTTACCCCTGGCAAACATGGAGAAAACGTGGTTCAGCCTGGAGGGGGTGACAGAGCGCAAGAAAACGGTGGTTTCACATTATGGCTGCTTGTATGAAGTGGTCAGCCCAGAGAAGAGGGCACAGTATCAAGCATCCTGTAAGGAGTCTGACATGTGTGGATCTGCTGTTACCCCTAGCAACAGGAAACCTGTTTGGCCTGCATGGAATGTTGGGGAGTCCAAGAAGGCTGCAATGTTGCCCCGTGTCCATGTGGGGGCATTAGCCTGTGAGCACAGCCAAGAAGGGACTACGCCCTCACTTGAAGGGTTCATCACCTGCTAACTGGAAGACTGGCAAGACTGTTCCAATTTCATTTGTGAGAAAAGCTGACTATGTGACTTTGCCCTCGGGAGTGGAAGTGACCCCAAATGGGAGACCTCCTGTTTGGGTGAAAAAGGACCTGCCTTGCTGCAGTGCCCTGTTCAGTGGGAAGAAAAGTGTTAAAAGGTAAAGCTGATAAGGTGTCGCTTAAGGAGTTCAAAATTGCTGCTGTGGAGCAAGGTTCTGAATGGTATGAGGTAGGGGTGACTGCTAAGCGGAGCATGTTATCTCCCCTAGCAACGGTAGATAAGGCCGCGGAGGTGTCCCGCTAAACCTCCAGGGAGCTCTGTATGTTGGCGCTAGAGGTTTGCCTGGAACAGCTGTGATGCTGCTCTAAAGGATAAGAGGGTACTTGAACCTGTTCATGAGAATAAGTCACATGCTAAACCTGAAATGTGTGATAAGGGGTTAATGCAACCTGCTGAAACAGCAGGGTCATATAAAGTTAATGAAGCATTGTCAGTACACAGTGGGGAATTTGTGGTATTGCATCCAGATAGGTCAGGGGTGACCTGTGAGAAATGTGTGCCATTGCCCCTAGCAAACCGTGACAGGTACAACTGAGGTGTCCCTGGAGACCACACAGGAGATTATGGTGCCTGAGCTTGGGGTTTCCCAGGACAACTGTGTCACCGCCTAACACAGCCTATACAAGGCAGGAATAATAATGAGAAATGTGTTTCTAACAATGCTGATAACGTTCATGATAAGGTTAGTAAGATGTGTAAAACTGACGAGCAGTGTTTCAGTTGCTGTTGAGCCCCTTGGTCTGTCTGACACCTTGGGCTGATGTAGTGCAAAAGAGCAAAACCTTTTGGGATGATTGGGCAAAGAGACTAATGCAATGCTGGATGAAATTTCTGTGGCTAAAGGTGTGGTGGATACAATTGCAGTGTTGCCAACCGCCAGTATTTTTACTGGTAGCCAGTAAAAAACAGGCAATTTTCTCCTGCCAGTAAAAAATTTGGCTGTAACACTTGGCTTGGTCCGGAGCCGGCTACAGTGTGTTCAGGGGGCTCTGGCAGAGGCGGTGCCGGAGCATGTCGTGTGATGTCATGGTGCAAGGGAGCCGAGCGGAGCGGCTGGAGCCTTGTGTGTGGGTCTGCAGTATGGGAGCAAGGCAGGCCGGGAACGGGATGGTCAGTGCTGTTTAGACTGGAATGGACTGGAGGGACCACCTGGCATGGCGAGAGACTGTCACTGTGACTCAGGAGGGGATGTGTCGTGTTGGTGAGGTGTCATCTGTGCTGCTGCGCACTGCTGTCAATGTCACTGTGAGAGTCAGTTTCATGTGTGTGTGCCACCCATTCTAATTTCTTGCCCTCCTGAGTCCTGTTCCTGAGCTACTTACTATATCGAAAATAAAATAAAAAAAATATATGTTTTTTGTCTTTATATCTACCTTAAATTACATTGCCAATTGTATATTGTACTTGTTTGTAGCCCAAATACTGAAATTTGCACTTAAAACTGTAATTTTGTAACTTTTGGAAATGTCAGTAAAAACTTGGCTGTGCCAGTAAATTTTGGGTGTCATGTCAGTAAATTTCAATCTGGTAGGTTGGCAGCACTGTACCATTGCTGCTGTGCCAGGAGAGGTGCCTGCGGAACAGTTTAAAGGCCAAGGTCGATGGCCGTTGCAAAGATTAACCCTCTCATGTGTGAAGATCTGAGCGAGTGTAAACGCACAGCGGAAATTATGTTCACCATGCAGTCGGCACGGGAAAAGGTGTATCTTGTGACAGGCGTGCTTAATGAAATACTAGCATCATGGAGTGTACAGCCGGTGTATATCTTGCCATCTTATCCTACTTTTAAGGAACTGATACCACAGGGTACGGCTGATAGGAGCTGGATATGGCAGGCTGTACTGTGTAGAGATCGCAAATGTTGGAAACAATTACTGCAATGTTGGTTACTTTTGTGGAAAGTGGCCTCACAGTTCACTGCGAGAGTGCTTCCAGCGGCAGTTGTGTGCGGAAAGTGCTCAGGGGAACTGCTAGAGGAATCAGAAATGACAAACGTGTATTCCTAGTTAAAAGAGAGATTACCGCGCTAGGCTGGGAGAACTACTGAGGAAGTAAGCTGCCACCTATAACAACCAAATTAATCGTGGAAACATTTGTGTGTGTGGGGGTGGCGCTAAACTAGGAATAATTGAAGCTTGTATAGCTAATATTAGATAAGGTGCATACATGTGACCATGTGATGTGCATAAAAAGTGGATACCTTTTTGCAATAAATACAAACAAAAATACTGAATAAATAACTAAATGAACAATTAAATATATAGTTGAGTAGAGAAAGTCTTTTTTGAAAATTCAATGCATCTGCATTAAAAATTTTCTTATAGTCGTGATATATCCCGTGTGCAGAAATGGTCTTTTAGAAGTCCGATGTGTAAGTAGATACAGAGTGATGTCCAGAGTGATAGTGTCAATCAAGGTATTCGATCAAGAAATTGAAGACAACAGGCAGCAGAATGAGAACTCCAACCCCTTCAGAGTGGAGGCTTACCGGAAAGAAGAAATAAAAACGCCTCAGGAACAGTGTAGTGTGGCATCTATGGTGTCCGGTCAATGGTCGCGTCACACAATCCAGACAGGGGGAGCCCCGGTCACCGATCCTATGGGACGACTTTCCACGTTCCAGGTAAGGGGTCCGGGTCCAGCAGTCCAGGGGGTGCTCAAGGGGAATCTTGAGGTGGGGCAACCACAGGGAGGATGAACACCTCGGCCACTCAACCGTATTAGAAAGAAATAAAAGGCAAGGCCATCGTATAAAACCTCGGTGATGAGGGGGCTAATTTATTTCAAACAAAATACTTAAAACCAAATTCCAAAATTTTAAAAGTTCACAAGCTTGTAAAACGGGTGGTAATGCGGCAATCAATAGGTCAGAAGCGCCCGACGTGTTTCGTGTTAGTACACGTTGTCTGGGGGCTTCTGACCATCTAAAGAGCCGCATTTAAATAAACTAATGGAAATACATTGTGACTGACGCACTTCCAGTTTCCCCGGGTCAGCGTGCGTTCCAACGGACGTACTTCCGGTTCCAGGATGCGTTCCAGCTGGCACTTCCTGTGTGCAAGGTTAGGATACAATAAACAGATTTAAGAAATATAAGAAGAGTTTAAGGGCTTGAGAGCCTTTACTAAGATTGTTTTTTGGGGGGTTGTATGAGCATGAAAGCGGAGGAAATTCTCCTTGTGTATTCCTGCCGGTGGTGTGGCTAAACAGTGGTTGGTACATGGCGCATGTACTGTCTCACCCGTGAAGAAAGGGCCCGGAACAGACGCGGCTGTAGTGGGCATTCTGTTCATCACTCACAAAGAGGTGCAGTTTGAGGTACCCGAAGACACTGACAGGAAATAGCAGTGTTGACGATTGTAACAAGAAAGTGTGTAAACCCAGGTTATATTTGGTCTCACGGTGTGCTGGGTTGCTTCCTACTGATGTGGTGTATGAGGGATACTCTAGAGCACTGTCGGACAGCTCAGAGGCATTGGTTGAGGTACCAATGGACATAGAAATGGTTAAAGAAATTGGTGGGCAAAAATGTGGCAAAAAATGTTCCTTGGTAGGACAGTCGCTATTGGAGTGTTTGACAACAAGGGGCAATGTGAAACTATGGGAAGGTCCAATGGGGAATAACTGCTTGCCTGTAGGTGATCCCTCCACAGACACCATCTTAACAAACCAGTGGACAAGAGGTCCTTGATGACACTGACAATACTGAGTTGAGTAATTAATTATGGAAAGTTTCTATTGAGGTTAAACAGAAGGATATGGTGTTAATCTCTGATGCTTTGGTTGCCAAGGGTAACCACACAGGGTTAGTGAACCTGAGAACCAAATTATGTTGGTTAGTGTTGAGTCAAGTAGTGAGAGAGGTCAGTCCCAGACAGGTGTCATTTTAGTGGGTCCCCAACAATCCCAGGAGAGTAGGTCTGGGGGAGATAAAAAGAATAGGAGGATCCCAGGACCAGAAGGTAGAAGGGATAGTAGAAAGATTAGTGGGAGCCCACGGTTCAGGAAAAAGTGCTTGTGGAAGCACACCTGGAAGAAGATGCGGGTGGAGTGCACCTTTAGAAAGAAGGTTGGGCAGGTTAGGACTCCTGCTGCTGATAGTTGGCAGAGAGATGCCAAGGGGAAGTGCTGGTGAAAACATACCCAATAAAAGAGTTGGGCCTATGCAGCTAATGGTTGGCACAGAGGGGTCCCATCCATAGTGACTGGTTTATGTGTTCCTCCCTTCGGTTCAAAACAAAGAGGGAGGACATGTGGCAGTGGGACCCTGTGTCTTGTGGAAGATTGCTTGGTTACACCAGATTTTAAAGAGACAGGCACGCTGATTGCAAGACTGTGTGCTGGGCTATTTAGCGGTGACCTGACTATGGCTCAGGGCCCCACCCAACAGACAGGAAGTCTGTGTAAGGGAGTCAGGGGGACTCCCATTTCCTCTGCAGGAGTCAGAGGCAGTATGGGGCAGCCAGTGTAGCACAAGGCTACAGGATAGCACCGAGTTGCTGAGTGTTCAGGTCTGTGGGAGACCTTAGCAGGAGAGCTGCATTTACAAGCCAGGAGGGCGGAATTTCATTCAATAGCCAGGAGACCCAGGGATTGTTTATTTCACCAAACAGCTCAAAGCTGACAGTGAGTAAAGCCAGGAGGCTGAAGCATGTTTATGCAATGATGTTGGAACTCCCTGTGAGGGAAGATTTTTTATTTGAACTTTTCCTTTCCTTTTAATAAAAATGGGCCACCATGCCCTTAAAAATACCACTTTGGACTGGCTCACTTACTGAAAACGCACCTACCGCTTGAGTCTGATCAACTCCAATCTTACACCAGCTTCAGTATCACAAAATTGAACAAATCCTTTCAAAAAAAAAAAATTTTCAAATAAAATTCTAGTAGTATACAGCCTGTACAGCCAGCTTTAGTTGGCCACACAAACACACAACAATCTGGAAAATTTCTTCTTTTAGTTTACCAACAGCTAGGGTTTGGCGGTGTGTGTTGGCTTAACTGACTGGGCACAAATTGAATCAATTATTTAGGAAAATTCTCACTCTACAGTTGCTGGCAAAATTAGAGGATGTTGTGAAGATCAGAAAAAATGTCAGCTTTACCTTTGCTGTAATTGAAGGATTCTATATGGAGTAGAAACATCCATGCATAACCAAAGCAAACTAAAATGACAACACTAAACGTCCTTATTCACAACCAACCAAATGGGGATTTTTTTTGTTCCACATATTGTGGACACGCCCTGCAATGTCATTGCCGGAACCGCAACATTAAAGCTATTGCCCAGACTTCCTTGAGACTCACACAAAATCTGCCTATTGGGCCTAGTTGAGGACCTAGTTCCTACTACAGCTGAAAGGACACCCCTTGGTTTATTGTTGTTCATTACCAGGAAGGTCATAACTACAAGGTGCAAAAAAGTCATCCTCCTCCCTCTAAGCAACTAGTGAACTCAATTCTACCTCTGTATCAAGACACTAAAGTCTAGGTGAGGTGGCTAGAGGACGCCTCTATGGCACCAATGCCTAATCTGATCTGAATCTAAGCTGATGATCAGCTGCTGAAACAATAAAGGGGACCTCTACCTCTTCCTCCCTCTTGCTCCTATTGAAGGCTGGATGATGAATGGGCAATCTTTTTTACTTCTGCCATTGTCCATTTAATAACAGGTGACACACACACACACACTTTGTTCTTCATTTGTGCTCATGCGTCTTGTCAAGTAACCAAGTGATCTACATCAATTCCAATTAAAACAGATTTAAAAAATAAAAAAAAAAAACCTTCCACGTTCACACTGGTGCTAGGCCCTTGTGTTTATGTGGCTTGAGCCACTAGGTGCTGTGTTCAGGCAGTCCATGGAAATAAATGGTGTACGCAGCGGCTGCACGGATACAGACGCTCTTCCCAATTTCACAGATGTGCGGGTGAGCGGCCCCAAATGCACCTTGTCTACTTTCAGGGCTATTCCCCAACACTCCTATACCTGTCAAATTGGGTGAGCGCCTGTGTCTGTGCAGCTGTTTATCCCCCTACATTTACATGGACTGCATGCCTCCTAAACGCACAGCCTGTTTATGGTCTATGGGCCTCAACAAACATGTGAATGAGGTCTGACAAGATCTAGAAGCATACCTGTAAAAAATATAGAATTGAACATAGGAGACGCAGAATTCCCCTCTGCAGTCCAATATGCCACCTTAAAGTAGCACAATGAACTCTTCTAAAGCTACCTGCAACACAGATCCAGGGGTACCTGACAAATTTTTTTATTTTTTTTTTACCAATCCGCACACCTACATGGGTAGTTTGCAAATTGGTGAATTGTGGACTTGTCAATTTAATGAATAAAAAAAACATGTACTATACATATGGCAAAAATAACTAAACAAGGCATGGATTACTTTGTTGTGCAACTCCCAAAGATTAATTAAAGGAGAAGTATGGGGTTAAGTTTGTGCTCTGAATCATACTTACCTAGCTGGATGCAGGATCGGTCCTCCAGCGCCTCTAAGACTCCTTTCAAACTTGGGTGATTTTAATAGCTGCGATTCTGCCTGCAATTCAGAATCCCGGCAAAACACGGGTTTCATTTGCGATGCCATTATTTCTCAATGGCACCCCAAACGTGGTGTGATTTTGCAGCGATTGTCACACGACAAATCACACAAACAAAATTGCGAGAGGTGTGTCGCACACAAGAAGTTTCGGAACTTCTTTTGGGCGTCCTGCAATTTTGCAGCTATTTGGGGTGCCATTGAGAAATAATGGCATTGCACACACACATCCCATGTTTTGCCACAGCGATTGAAATCACCCAGGTGTGAATGGAGCCTAAGACTGAACACCGCCGATCGCTCAGTTCTCACAGCTCCCCGATCAGAGAGCCGGTGACTGTTGGTCACCGGCTCTCTGCTCTGCCCCCCCTGCGCTCACTGGAGTGCTGGGCTATGGAGGGGTGGGAGCGGCCAGGTCAAGCCCTCAGCGGCTTGCTGAGAGGTTGAGTCGGGTGCCATGTGGGCGCATCCGGACTTCATTGAAAAAAAGCCTCTAAATAAACCGGATATGCACAAAATAAAGCAAGCAAGAATATATAACAAGGTGCAGCACATAAAAAGTGATAAACATTTGTGAGAGATGTCAATACCAGTGCAATGCCAGATATCTGGCAAAAATTTCCAAGCTTGATAAACAATAATAATTGATAATGTTGATAGTATAAAAAAAATCATAATTACATAACACAAGTGATCCAGTGACGTAAAATTAATTATACATAAATAAAACCCCAAAAATTAATAGAAGAGAGTTCATGTGATAAAAAAGCCCCAATTCCAATAGATCAGGTCGTGTGGAAATCCCAATCTTCTCAATGACTGAGATTTAGGTCCAAAAAGTGACCACTAAAGCCGCACCAGTGTATACCACCCTTGTGTAAAAGGAGCCTTTCCAGAGGAATAGGACACTCAAATCATAGAGTGGTCATAACAGCTTTACATGAGGATTCTCTCCAGTTGTAATTTCTTTAAAACAAGCACCCACAGAAAATGGCACCCAGATCCTCTTTAACAACCGCCACAATCCTCCATGAGCCGTGGTATATGGCCATTTAAACATCCAGGGTGTACAAATAAGCATGCAAGCATGTGGCAGCATCAGGCCATATGCTCTCATCTGCAGGATGAAATGGCCGACACCTTCCCAGGTGGTAGCATTTAAAAGGCCAGCCATTTTTCTCTCACCCAACTTTATTTGCATCAATACCAAACTGACAAAACTCAGACTCCCAAAAAGGTTCAACAGTTGTTTTTTCAACAACCTTTTTTTTTAAAATCAGCGTTTAGAGGTCTCGCTATTCCCAGACAGATTCCACATATGACTAGTGTATTCATCAATCAGTGCCACATGTCTTCATTTTATCTCAAACAGCGGTGGCCCTGGCAGTACCACTCTGCCCAACATTCTTTGACTAAAAAATGGAAGAACCCAGGTGGAAAATTGTCAGCTGAACAGCGCCTGCAACTACACAGATGCAAGCACTGTTTGGGTTTACTGTATGGAGGATGGAGAATGGATGGAGGAATCTGTTCAATTTCTTTCGTGCAGCCTGCAAGCTGAAAAAAAAAAATATGGCTGTATGGCCAGCTTATGTCTGAATGGGGGGCACAAGGTGGCCATACACATGTACTGTAGATTTATTTCATTCAGCCTGCTGACTGAACAAAAAAAAATCCTAAAGATTCCTCCACCCAGTGCGAATTGGATCATTAAAAACGTGGCTCAACTACCCTGTTTGGGTATCCTGGATGGAGAATGGATGGAGGAATCTGTTCAATTTCTTTGAGGCAGCCTGCAGGCTAAAAGAAAAAAAAAAAACTATGGATGTACGGCCAGCTTAAGTCTGAATGGGAGGGTGTAAGGTGGCCATACACATGTACTGTAAACTTATTTCATTCAACCTGCTGACTGAACAAAAGAAATCCTACAGATTCCTCCATCCATGCTAACAGTGCGGATTAGATCAGTAAAAACACGGCTCAACTACCAGTCTTTGCATATCTTTTTCGAGCCAATAAGGTTTTAAGTACGTGGAAACATGGAACAAGAATTGACAGAACTACAAAAGCTAGATGTAGGTCCTATATTTAAAGAAGAAGGTGCACATTTTAATATAATATCATAAAATAATCACTATTAAAGTCAGGGACATAATAAAATCAGATAAGCTCTACATTTACAAGTCGTAAGCTCCTCATGTCTCCGTGCTTGTAACAAAGGTAAACATTCGATTTCAGGTATTGCACAAGTATCAAAAAGCTCTATCCATGCTCCCCACATTTTATCAAATTTATGAGGGCAACCTCCCACCTCATATGTAAGCTTATAAATAGCTAAAACCTTGTTAATCAAAATTTTCCATTGGTTAAGGGGCACAACTGTAGGGTGTATCCACTGCAGTACAACCATTTTCCTAGCATAAAACATTACAAACCGTATAAACTGCTTCTGATAGGAGCTTCTCCTCGGGTTACCCCCAGCGAACAGCATTTTGGGCGACACGCATTAGGACAGTCGGAGTTTGCGACTACAAACTGTGTTACACTGGACCAGAATGGAACATATGGTGCAAAGCTTCCTGGGATTTATGACATTTGCGGCATATAGGGATATCGCTCTTGTGCATCCGAAATAATCA
This sequence comes from Glandirana rugosa, assembly GCA_018402905.1. Lineage (NCBI taxonomy): Eukaryota > Metazoa > Chordata > Amphibia > Anura > Ranidae > Glandirana > Glandirana rugosa. Next base: position 545,891 of record BLSH010142615.1, on the reverse strand, counting down.
AAGCAGAGTAGAATACATCCTGTGAAAAATATGTAGTTGAATCACTCTATCTCTTGCTGATATACAGTATCTCACAAAAGTGAGTACACCCCTCACATATTTGTAAATATTTTATTATATCTTTTTCATGTGACAACGCTGAAGAAATGACACTTTGCTACAATGTAAAGTAGTGAGTGTACAGCTTGTATAACAGTGTAAATTTGCGGTCTCCTCAAAATAACTCAACACAGAGCCATTAACGTCTAAACCGCTAGCAACCAAAGAGTACACCCCTAAGTGAAAATGTCCAAATTGGGCCCAATTAGTCATTTTCCCTCCATGGTGTCATGTGACTCGGTGTTACAAGGTCTCAGGTATGAGTGAGGAGCAGGTGTGAAATTTGGGGTCATCGCTCTCACTCTCTCATACTGGTCACTGGAAGTTCAACATGGCATCTCGTGGCAAAGAACTCTGAGGATCTGAAAAAAAGAATTGTTGCGGTACATAAAGATGGCCTAAGCTATAAGAAGATTGTCAAGACCCTGAAACTGAGCTGCAGCACGGTGGCCAAGATCATACAGCGGTTTAACAGGACAGATTCCACTCAGAACAAGCCTCGCCATGGTCAACCAAAAAAGTTGAGTGCACATGCTCAGCGTCATATCCAGAGGTTGTCTTTGGGAAATAGATGTATGAGTGCTGCCAGCATTGCTGCAGAGGTTGAAGGGGTGGGTCAGCCTGTCAGTGCTCAGACCATATGCTGCACACTGCATCAAATTGGTCTGCATGGCTGTTGCCCAAAAAATAACCTCTTCTAAAGATGATGCACAAGAAGGCCTGCAAACCGTTTGCTAAAGACAAGCAGACTAAGAACATGGATTACTGGAAACGTCCGGAAGAACACGTAGTAGAAATCTTCTCCAATAAAAAACCCGTTGTCGGTACGTCTGGTTAAACTACGTCACACGTCGTATACCAGACTCGTGACTGTCCGACTGGGTGGGGAAGTTGGAGACGTCGTTACGACCGTCGTGAGTATGTAGATAAAGG
>BLSH010142615.1:512968-544849 GCA_018402905.1 Glandirana rugosa | reverse complement strand
TAGCGGTATAAAAGGACAAGTTCCAATCTGTACAGGCCTCGTCATGGTCGACCAAAGGAGTTGGGTGCACGTGCTCAGCTTCATATCCAGAGGTTGTCTTTGGGAAATAGATGTATGAGTGCTGCCAGCATTGCTGCAGAGGTTGAAGGGGTGGGTCAGCCTGTCAGTGCTCAGACCATATGCTGCACACTGCATCAAATTGGTCTGCATGGCTGTTGCCCAAAAAATAACCTCTTCTAAAGATGATGCACAAGAAGGCCTGCAAACCGTTTGCTAAAGACAAGCAGACTAAGAACATGGATTACTGGAACCATGTCCTGTGGTCTGATGCGACCAAGATAAACTTATTTGGTTCAGATGGTGTCAAGTGTGTGTCGCGGCAACCAAGTGAAGAGTACAAAGACAAGTGTGTCTTGCCTACAGTCAAACATGATGGTGGGAGTGTCATGGTCTGGGACTGCATGAGTGCTGTCGGCACTGGGGAGCTACAGTTCATTGAGGGAACCATGAATGCCAACATATACTGTGACATACTGAAGCAGAGCATGATCCCCTCCCTGGGCCGCAGGGCAGTATTCCAACATGATAACGACCCCAAACACACCTCCAAGACAACCACTGCCTTGCTAAAGAAGCTGAGGGTAAAGGTGATGGACTGGCCAAGCATGTCTCCAGACCTAAACCCTATTAAGCATCTGTAGGGCATCCTCTAAACAGAAGGTGGAGGAGCGCAAGGTCTCTAACATTCACCAGCTCCGTGATATCGTCATAGAGGAGTGGAAGAGGACTCCAGTGGCAACCTGTGAAGCTCTGGTGAACTCCATGCCCAAGAGGGTTAATGCAGTGCTGGAAAATAATGGTGGCCACATAAAATATTTACACTTTGTGTCCAAAGTGTACTTAGGGGTGTACTCACTTTTGTTGCCAGCAGTTTAGACATTAATGGCTGTGTGTTGAGTTATTTTGAGGGGACAGCAAATTTACACTTATACAAGCTGTACACTCACTACTTTACATTGTAGCAAAGTGTCATATATTTCAGCGGTTTCAACTCCCAGAATCAGGCATCTAGTAGATCAAAAAAATGTGGGAGGGACAGATTGAACCAGATCGGGTGACTAGGGGAGCTTAAACGCGAGGAGTCAGGAACCAGGGATAGACAAGGTTCATAAATTTTTAAAGAAACTTTTAAAATAATGGTGCCTTCCGGGGCCAGTATAGGTCTCCTATAAGTTAACTTAAAGTGATTGTAAAGGTTAGGGTTTTTTTTTTTGGTGTAAAATAACATACATGTTATACTTACACGCTCTGTGCAAGGTTTTTGCATAGAGCAGCCCCGATCCTCCTTTCCTGGGGTGTCCCAGCGGCGCTCCCGGCTCCTCCCCATCGAGTGCCCCCACGGAGAGACGCCTTCCCTGAGGGCACCCATGCGGGCGCACTCCCGAGTCTTACTGCGTCCATTGACACAGACAGCAGGACTCTGCCCCACCCAGGCTCCCGTGTCACTGGATTTGATTCACAGCAGCAGGAGCCAATGGCTCCTGCTGCTATCAATCTATTCAATGAGGACCCTAGACAGCGGCTGGAGCTGCTGGACTTGTTCTCTTCGCTGGAATGATCGGGTTCAGATAAGAAAAAGGGGGGGGGGATTTGGGGTTTCACCTTAATGGATAGAATGCATTAGGGTGAAAAACCTTGAAAGGTTTACAACTCCTTTAAGGCCTCATTCAACTACCTGTCTTTAAGGACCCCCCCCCCCAACCGCAAGTATAAACCATGCCGAAGATTGTAATGCCTGCTTGTAGGCAGTGGGAGTTTGCATGCAATAGCAAGGGCACAGCCAAACAGGGGCATTACAAATATCGCACTATGATGAGGTATATGTGACCCCTCTCTAATGCAGTGGAATGCATTTTTTGAGCAACTGTTACCAAACAAAACAAATGTGTATCTGAAAAGCTAAAATAATATTGTCTTCATTTAAATATAAAAGAAAAAAAAGGGTAGCCCTCACCAAACTGCTCATTAGGAAGGGCTAAATTAGCAGCACTTTATATGACAAAAGGAAGTTCTGGGTCCCAATGAATGCAGATTTTCACATCCAGCAGCACAGCAGACAGCACATTCATGAGCTGATGAAGGACGGGAGAGGATACAGCAAACTCACCTACTTTATTTTATCCATCTTCATGTTTACAAAATATCAGATGGTTGAAACTTTCTTTTAGCACCAGTGTTCAAACTTTTCCCAATATAATTTCCAAAACAGGACCTGATTTACTAAGGATGCAGTTTCCTTAAAGAATGTTTGCTGTGCAGTACCACATGCGTTATTAAAGATTAAGCCCACCTTTTGCGCAAAAAAAACAAAAAAAAACATTTTTTTTTAAACGAGCTTGCAAAGCATTGCAAGCCCAATCAGTGAAACACAGATGCAATGCAAGACTCCTGCAGATTATTCCTCTATTTCCACGTCCGTACCGGGGTATAGACTTTGTTAGAGCTAGTGTACACTTGTGTTGCTTAGTAACACACATTAAAGCTCCTACTGGTTTAACATGATTTTTTTATGCATTTTAAGGCTTTTGTGATGCTTTTTTGAAGCGTTAACGAAGCTTGGCAATTGTCCTGTGTGTGTTGGTTATTTGGCTTAGTAGAATTCCAGTTCAGTAGTACCCCCAACTCGGCAGATCCCCAGCTCATTAGTACCCCTAGCTCTGCCGATCCCCCCCACTCAGTAGTAACCCCGAGATCTGCTGATGCCCTGCTCAGTGGTACCCCAAGCTCTGCTGATGCCCCACTTAATAGAATCCCCACTGATCCCCTCTCGGTAGTAGCCCCAGCTCTGCTAACCCCCCTGCCCAGTAGTACCCCCAAACTCTGCTGATCCTCCACTCAGTAGTACCCCCAGTTCTGCTTATCCTTGGCTTAGCCGCCAACTATCCTAACATACCAAGTGGTTAAAGAGATCAAATTAGTTCTAACACTATCTAATGCAAACATAACGTGCTTGTGCATAGCTCCAGGATATGAAAAACATATTTGTACTGCTGAATCCAGATGTCTGCTTTTTATTTTATTTTTAATGCCACCGCATATTTACATTGTGGGACCGTGCTGCAACTATGGCTTGCGGTTGTGGTGCGGCCTCATTGATCTCAATAGGCGAGTTTGACAGACAGTGACGCCGGTTAGGCTCCATTCACACCAATGCGTTTTTCCATGCTTTTTGCAGAAAAGCAGGGAATTCTTTTTAACATGGGTTCCTATGGAACATGTTCACATTAATGCATTTTAGTGCCTCTGCATTTTTGTAAAGGGGCCGGGACTTTTCTAAACACAAAACAGTGCTTTTTTGGTTCAATAAATTTCAATAGAGAAGCTGCGGAAAAGCATGTAGTGTGTTTTTACTGCGATGTGTGGTTTGCATTTTTAAATCTGCCCAACAACAAATTAAAAAAAAAACAAAACAAAAAAAAAAAACAAAAACACAGAAAGCACAACAATAAGCACTACAGAAACACTCAAAAGAAACATGCATAGATGTGAATCGAGCATAAGATTCTTAAAATGACATTGAAGCATACTTAGACAACTACACCATATAGAAGAGAAACAACATTACCGGTTAGTCTCCCAACATATTTACAAATGGGGTAATAAACCTAGTAAATACCTGGCCCGTTCTCTCCAGCTGAAAAAAACAGCCTCCTTCATTGCAAAAATAAAATCCTCTACTGACACCCTAGTATTTGAAACCAAGAGCATAGCGCACGAATTCCAAACATCCTATCAACATCTACAATCAAGTACATAATTCCAATGTCAACAAAGATACAAAGGAGAGTCTCATTCGAGACTACCTCTCCAATGCCAACTTATCTAAACTGTCAAGCTCCTCCATGTCAGCCTTAGAAGGGGAGATAAAAATCTCCGAACTCAAACTAGCTTTAAAAGAAATGGCCACTGGTAAAGCCCCTGGGCCCGACGGGCTGACCAAAGCCTACTACCGCACCTTTTCATCAGCAGCCCTCCTCCCTCACCTCACGTGATATGCCAACTCAATTTCTAAAGGGGAACTGATTACACCTGAAATGCTCCATGCACACATCTCCGTCCTCCCAAAACCCAGTTTATGCAGTAGCTTCAGACCGATCTCCCTATTAAATATTGATGCATAACTGTATGCAAAAGTTATGACTAATAGACTTCTCCCTTTGATTCCTCAGTTGGTCTCAAAGGATCAAACTGTATACATCCCTGGTAGAGAGGCACGTGATAACTCTCTGCGGACCTTATCTTTAACCACTTCAGCCCCGGAAGGATTTCCAGCTTTAGGACCGGAGCCCTTTTTGCGATTCGGCACTGCGTCGCTTTAACTGAAAATTGCGCGGTCGTGCGACGTTGTACCCAAACGAAATTTGCGGCCTTTTTTTCCCACAAACAGAGCTTTCTCTTGGTGGCATTTGATCACCTCTGCGTCATTTCTGATCGCCGCTATAAACAAAAAAAGAGTGACAATTTTTCAAAAAAACCCCAAATTTCTTACTTTTTGCTAAAATAACTAGTTCTAACTGTAGGGGGACTGCACTATCTGGGGAAGGGAAGTGGTCACAGCCTTCGTATACAGGAAGGCTGTGATCACAGCCCTTCCCCCTTCACACAGAGCGGAGGTCCATGTTTACATACACGGACCTCCGTTCCTCCGCTCGGGGGGGCCATCGCGGGTAGCCGTCTGCAATCGAAGCCGCCGCACCCGCTCCCTGGCCCCCCTGGACACAGTGAGCGCGCGGGCGCGCCTCCGGCGGCATGTGCGCGCTCACTAAACTCGATCCCGCAGCCGCCGTCGTATGATGGCGTTTTGCGGGAACGAGCCACTTTGTCGCCGTCAATTGCCGACCAGCGGTCGGCAATCGGTTAATATCTTATGTGCGATCGCTGTCCCAGCCCATCCTGTTATTTTCCATGGACGCCGAGAAAGCGTTCGACAGGGTGGACTGGGACTACTTAATGGCGACACTTTCCTCCCTTGGCCTCGGCCCTAACATGCTGAAATGGATAGCGGCTCTCTACAACCAACCCACAGCACAACTCAGAATTAATGGAACACTGAGTGACCCCTTCACTCTTTATAAACGGGACCCGTCTGGGATGCCCCCTGTCCCCCATTTTATTTGCACTTTCCTTAGAACCCTTCTTAGCAACAATCCATGATAACCCCCAACATACACAAGATTAAATTAGGCTCACATGAACGCAAGTATGCAGCGTATGCAGATGACATACTTTTCTACATCCAACAGCCTACCACCTCTTTACCTAACCTAATGTCGGCCTTTAAACTCTACGGAATTATTTCAAACTTTGAAATTAACCTTTCTAAATCCGAAATCCTGAACATATCCATACCTCCCAAAACAGTAGCCTCTCTCAAACCCTCATTTCCTTTTGCCTGGCAATCTGGCTGTCTAATATACCTTGGTATCTTCCTATCCCCCAACCTGTCCTCTTTGTTTAGATCCAACTATATTCCTCTACTAAATTCTATATGCAGGGACTTAAATAACTGGATCCAATTAGCCCACACCTGGATGGGAAGAATTAGTGTCATGAAAATGAACATTATGCTCAGGCTGCTATTCCTATTTCAGATGATACCCTTTCAGAGCCCCCTTGGGTTCTATTCCATTGTAACGTGCTTGTTGTGTAACTATGTATGGAAATGCAAGAAGCCCAAAATTTCCAGACAATTTCTCTATAGACCTAAAGCTGAAGGTGGCCTCGCGGTACCAGACATACTACCTTGCTGTTGCTCTTTCCAGAATCTCAGATTGGAAACATCATAAAAACAATAAAATTATGAGTCCAAGTAGAATGTGATCTTAGAGACAGTGACCTCTACACGCAAACCTGGATACCCCCCTCCTACCGATCACTGTTGGATCTTACCTCACCCCTGACCAAAGCAACTTTGTCAATGCGGGACGCAACTCTCAAGAAGCAAAAGTGGCTCTCTAACTCCCCATTGTTGCCCTTAACAGGCCATGCATACTTTCTCCCCGGTAAGGACAACGTAAACTTTCTCTGCATGGTCCTCACAGTCTCCAGTTCTCCTCCACCAAGTCATTTCATCCAAGGGCGTTCTCCCAATAACTTAATGACAAAGTGCACACATACGGTAACAGATGGACAGGTGGAGACATCGCCAGCTCTCCCAGTTCGTAAAGTCGTTACCTTCACCACTAAGAACATTTTCTGACCTCACCCCATTGGAGTTCATCTCATCGCATGCTCAAGCGCCACGAAAACTTGTCTCACTCTTCTTCCAAGCCCTACTTTCTTTGAATATGAAACATCTCCCAATGTTCATAGCAAACTGGGAAAAGGATTTGCAACAAGTCCTAACTGAGGACCAACGCACTACTATCCTACAACTAGCCCATACCGCATCCGCCTCTAAAATTGCATAAACCAACTACAAACTGCTGACAAGGTGGCACTACACCCCGGACCAGGGCCTGCTCTACTACTAGGCAGAGTAGACGGCCGCCTAGGGCGCCAAGCCCCTGTCCATATATCTGCAGACCACGGCTGGCATGAGGAAACAAGCCAGTGCTGCAATTATTTGACTTTAGGATGGGTCCATTAGATACAGGTGCAGGCCTGGGGACCACGGCTAAAGAAATAGGTAGAGAGGCACTGCAAAAATCTCCACCTCCGCCATCTTATACATGGGCAGGGCAAAGGGGGTGGAGTCAGGGGTGGGGCCAAGCGGCAAAATTAGGTTTCATCTAGGGTGTCAAAAATCCTTGCACCAGCCCTGCCCCGGACACACTCCATAGACTCTTTCCTGACTCTTCAGATCTGTGCTGGAGGGGGTGAGGTGAAAAGGCCACACATACCCATGTCTGGTGGCCTTGCCCCCTGATCCATCCATACTTGGCAAGTGTCCTTCACTGGATCGAAATAATACAAGGGTCAAAAGTCGCCAAAGACCCATGGGTAGTTCTCAACTGTACGAGTGAGCCAGCAAGTACCTACAAAAAATCCATTACTCCACACCTGCTCAACGCTGCAGTCACTTTCCCTAAATATTGGAAAGTGTAAAGTCCCATCCATTAGCCAATGGCTATTGACCGTCAACCATATATACCACATACATGACATCACTTACACCTATCGTGATAAGCAGTCAATCTTCAACAAAATCTGGTCTTGCTGGCTTGCCTTTACTTACTCGTCCTCATATCCAGAACTCTTATCGCGTTCTACCCAAGTGTTTAGTTTTGCATACTATGTACAACTTCACTCCTAGAGGTAGGGACCTACTGCTCCTCAATCCCCCCACCTCTCTCCCCCTCAACTATACCCCTCTTCCTTCTCCCGTCTCTCTCCTACCCTCTTCTTTCTGTTTGCCCTATTCTTTTACTCTTCCATTTCTACAAAGTATTTGTTTATTGACCAATGCATTACATGCTATATCTTAGAACTTATTAAGTTCCTATGCCCATTAATGTGGATGGGCCGGCACTGTTACTTGTAGTAATGCTTGGTGTGTTTTATATTGTTTCTTGGAACTGTACTTTTTTTCAATATTTGTTAATAAAAACTTATTGAACCAAAAAAAATAAAATAAATAAAAATAAAAAAAACCGCCCTCCCCCAGCCATCAGTGTGAAAGAACCCTTAAAATAAAAAAAATAAAAAAACAGCTTTTACTGCAATACTCACCTTGTGCTGGTTGGTGATCAGGACACCAGTTCCTGTGAACAAAGGTACTAGAAGACACTGTACTGGTGTGGTTGGCGATCAGATTACGGGCTGGTTTATACTGCCTCTGGTGATGCTATACTGGTTGCTGGCTTATACTGGCTCTAGTGACACTGTTCTGGTGTAACCGTGATTAAAACCTTAACAGTAGTAACACTTGTACTGCTGTAGGCTAGCGATCAGGACACTTTTTCTGTGTATTGGCACTGGTGTGGCTAGCGATCAAGAATATTGGTGCTGGCTGCTCTAGTCTGGCCACATTGGCACTGGTGTGGTGAAAATCAGGAACACGGTTACTACTGTAGCTGCACTGGGCTGGTGACGTGGCAATTAAGGACACTATGGCTATATAAAGCCCTGTACCCATGGGCCGAATGTCAGGCAAGAAAAAAAAAAAAAAAAAGAAAGATGGCCGACATTCGGCCCATGTGTATGTCGTTCTGTCCCCTTGACCGGCTTGTGTCGGACGAGCATGCTGGAAAACCAGCAGCTGTCCGACTCCCGAGCAACTCTCTAATCAGCAGTCAATAGTGGAGCGCACCGATTGGAGTGTACTGGCAGCAGGGGGGGGGGGGGCTGTCCCCCTGTCAGAACACAACTCATTTGGGGGGGGGGGGCGAGAAGCTGACTGTTTTTCTTCATTCAACCCAGCACTGAGTGTGTACCAGGCTTAAGGCCATACATGTTCAATTTTCCTCTAGATTAGCCAATAACCATATAATATGAGGGCAATATTAGAAGGTATATTGTGTAATGTATGGCCAGCCTTACACTGGTCTGGCAACACAGACTGATAAGGCAGCAATCAGGAATGCTTTTGGTGGCTTACACTAGTGTGACAACACTAGAACTGGTGAAGTGGCAATCAGGAACACTATGGCTGACTACACTGGTCTGGTGACATGACAATGTGGCTAGCAATCAGGGACACTGGATGGCTGCACTGATCTGGTGGCACTGTATTAGTGTGGCTAGCAATCAGGGACACCATGCACTGGTGTGGCTAGCAGTCAGGGGCACTGTACTGGTGTGAAAGCAATCAAGGGCACCATGTACTGCTGTGGCTAGCGAACAAGCATGCCCTGGCTGGCTACACTGGTCTGGTGACCCTAAACTGTTTTGGCAGTGATCAGGGACACTGGCTGGCTGCACTGGTTGGGTTACAGTGAATAGGTGTGGTGGTGATGATTAGGGACACTGGCTAGCTGCATTGTTCTGTTCACATCGTTACGATTGTAACAGCAACATAGAACTTGCAGGAGAATTCACCGAAGTACACCTGTGGTCTCTGTGGTTAGAGTCAGCAAATTAACTGGGAGATGTGGGCCATAAGGTCTTACATGACTGTAGTAAATTTGTCTAAAAAGGGCAGAAGTTCCAACCACACCCAACATAACAAATACTCCAGTGATGTTCATGATTCCAGGCTGCAGACACCTGCCCATCAGTAGGCATTCTGCAAGGAGGGAAAGAGCACGGAGTGCATGCAACACTCCACCCAGTAGATGATGTCATTGCTCAAGCGCAGACCTCTTCCACAGTAGCAACCGAGAGGTACTGAGGATCTAAAAGGCACTCAGCGACCTATGTAAATAAGGTAAGCCCTAATGCTCCTGACTGGCTTATTAGGAGTCTCCAGGGATGGGGCAAGCACTGAGGCAATGGCTCTGGACATGGAAAGAGCTCTGCAGCCAACTTTTTTCTTGAATGAAGTCTTGAAAGTGCTCTACATGGAACTCTGTGCCTGAAGGTCACTTCCAGGCAAAACTCAGGAAACATTCAGTCCAGGCTCAGATTGACTGCCCTGGATAGCTGCAATCAGATGGACAAACTAAGATGTAGAAGAGAGTCTTGTTTGAAGACAAAAAAAATAAAAATGGAGTAAGGAAAAATTGCTAGCGAAATAGGTTAGTCTTAACACAGCATAGCTGAAGAATAAACATCTATCCTCCTATGACACTAGCAAAAAACGGAGGCATGCTGGGAGGATGGGTTATTCTGGCCTGGCCTACAGTTTTACAGTTTTGTATCAGCTTGCCATTGTCCATTCTTCCAGCAGGCAGCAGGATAACCCAGTGATTAAAGATTTCCTGTGTCCCTCAACCCCCCCCCCCCAAAAATGTATTTCAGGTACTTCTATAGCACTGTCAATTTGCACAGCGCTTTACACATACATACATACATACATATATATATATATATAGTACATTCACATCAGTCCTTACCCTCAAGGAGCTTACAATATGTCCTTATTAGCAGTCCAAACAGGGCCAATATCCATAAACGTATCTAGAAATAAATAGTGTCCATGAGATAGAAACGTCATGATTAAATAAATGTAGAGAGACCACGCTAATATTATACAATTTTATTTAGAGAAATGTTACAAAAACATAACACTCAGTAAGTAAAACATACAAAAAAAAATAATCACAAAATATTACATATTAGTTAATTCATGCTACACACTTTTTTTTCTTTTGGCAAAGTGCTGTATTTTTAATTTATTTTTTACATACTCACTGAACCATACACAACAATGCCACGCAAACAATTGTCATTCAACTTGTAGAAAACACAACCTGTCAACGGTTTCAGAAAAGGGTGTGGTTCAAAAAAAAAAAAAAAAACACACCTAACAAAAGCTGCCATTGGTGCATAGGTATAAATAAAGATTTACTTTACTCAGTACTGGAAACATCCCTTTGAAATCTTCAAGTTCTTCTCAAGTAAAGACAATAAAATATAATATAAAAATTCTATATGTCTGCTCATGCACACCCAAACAATATATAAACCATTCGGAAATGAAATCAATCTTCTCCAAAAAACAAACATACAACTGACCAGGTAAATATATATGCATTGTAACATTGTAATAGCCATCTGTACCTGCAAAATCACCTCTTATTGTATATAATCCCAGCTGTCATCTCAGCGTGTTACCATAGCTAGATAAGATGGGTATTCATAGTGTACATGTACAACATTCCTTAGTCAAATTAAGAAAAAACACACCCCTTAACTGTACAAATAGGTTCAAGATGCCAGAAGCTGGGAAAATCCCAGAAAATCTGGACTCATTGCAGGTATTAAAACAAATATTCTACAAATACCCTGTCAGATTTTGGGTAAGGACAAGAGATTAGATAGATAGATAGATAGATAGATAGATAGATAGATAGATAGATAGATAGATAGATAGATAGATAGATAGATAGATAGATAGATAGATAGATAGATAGATAGATAGAGTTATGGGTAAAAAGTATTTAAAGTAAAATGTGTTAAGCCTTCAACTTCCCTTTTTAATAGCGGTCTAGATTAGGGGAAGTCTGCGTACATCCAATTAGCTTCATTAGCTCCCTGAAAGCTCTCAATATGAAGATATCAATGTTCCCCCCTCCCACAATGCAGCCCTGGGTATTGGTCGCAGAAACAAAACATGTTAAGGGAGGAGTAACGATTTCTAATATAGAAGCTGGCTTCTGGTGGCACTTTGGAAGATAGATATGAGCAGGTAAGCACCTCTTGGGTGCCTACTTTTAATGTTCAAATCTAGGCAAGTAAATGAAAAATTATTGCAGGCAAGGTTGGCCATAGACAGTCCAAATTTTCAGCAGGAACTGGCTGAGATTTAAACCATGTGTGGGCATGCTGAATGTACCAAGTTGATCTAACAAACTTGGGTACAACCAGGCTCCTGGATTCACATGCGAATATCTCTATCGGCTGTTATAGCCGCTAGCAATATTTAGTCTTCTCCCGGTGACGATGGCTTCTCCTGCCGGGAGCATACAATTGCTCGGCAGGAGGGATTTCCTTGTCAGCACTGGGAACCGTGTGAATTTCTTTTGCAGGAAAGAAATTTGCACCGTCTATAGCTTGGATAAGGTTGTGCCCACACTGCAAAGCTTGCTACTTTATGTCTAGGTGAACAATAAAGATATACTTACCCGATCGATCACTCCTCTCCCTGCAGCTAGACAGGTCCCCATGCTTTAGCGATCTAGGGTCCTGATGTCATCAGGACCAGAGCGGCGCCTATAGCCCTGGGTCGTGTGGACACCAAGGGACAGTCCACCACTAGATCATGGGGAGAGCACTTCCCGCTGGGGAAAATAGAGGATCAGGTAAGTAAAACAGTTTCTCCTCTCCTAGACAAAAACAGGCCATTAATCCATGCAGTGCAGGCGCAGCCCTACTGCAAGGGATATTTATTTATTTTTATTGGCCAGGAGTTAGGCTTTAAAGGTCAACTTTAACCACTTGCTTACTGGGCACTTAAACCCCCTCCTGCCTGGAACAAATTTTCAGTTTTCAGCGCTGTCATTCTTTGAATGACAATTGCGTGGACGTGCAACGTTGTACCCAAACAAAATTGACGTCCTTTTTTCCCCACAAATAGAGCTTTCTTTTGTTGGTATTTGATCACCTCTGTGGTTTTTATTTTTTGTGCTATAAACAGAGCGACGATTTTGAAAAAAAGAACAAATTTTTTACTTTTTGCTATAATACATATCCATAAAAAAAAAAAAAAAAAAAAAAAAAAATAATTTATTCATCAGTTTAGGCCGATATATATTCTTCCTCATATTTTTGGTAAAATCGCAATCGACATATATTGATTGGGTTGCGCAAAAGTTGTAGCGCCTACAAACTATGGACATTGGTTTACGGCGTTTTTATTACTGGTAATGGCGGCGATCTGCGATTTTTATTGGGACTGCGATATTGCAGCGGACTTGTCTGACATTTTTGACACTTTTTTGGGACCAATGACATTTATACAGCAATCCGATCTAAAAATAGACACTGATTACTGTATAAAATGTAATTTGCAGGGAAGGGGTTAACACTAAGGGGGCAGTGAAGGGATTAAATGTGTTCCCTGTATGTGTTCTAACTGTGGGAGGCGAGGCTAACAGGGGCATAACAGATCTAACTGATCCTGATCACAGGGATCAGTAGATCTGTCATGCCCCCCTCCCTCACAGAATGGGAAACCGCCATGTTTACATCAGCGGTTCCCCGTTCTGGCTCTGTTACCAGATTGCGGGTCTCTGGCGGACATAGAGTCCGCCCGACCCACGGGCACACTCACGTGGCATGCGGCGGCGAGAGTGCGCCTGGCACGAGCCAAAGAGGAGGACATCTATTGACGGCCTCCTGGCAATTTAGATCTGCGCTGTAGCCGTCAATCGGCTATAGCGCGGATACAAAGCGGTTAATACCCATTTGAAGCGATAGGTTTGCTTTTTAACACGAAACAATGGAATGAAAAAAAAAAAAAAAAGGACATTGCTGATGCCGGTGACAGGTAAGCTGACCACATGTACTAATCTGATTATACAATCTTTTATATGACAACTATGTAGTACAAGGGCCTGCCTGATTGTATAGTTTAGGTAGGTCCTCGTACCACACAGGTTTTGTTGATTTAACTGAGATTGTACAGCTACCATGTAGATTGTAACATATATAGGGAGCTTTACTCATGCCAGCTATAAAAATCTCCATATTTAGATGCTTATAACCAAGTGAACTTTCTTCCACAGCAGCAACTGCAGCTTTCTTGTTCACATTGCAATCAGAGGCTGCTCAGACCTTTCATAACTCAGGTTAAAGTGCAAGGGCTCGCTCACTCTCTTGAGATCAAGGCAAGGGCACATAGAAAATTATTTTCAACATGCATTGTTCACCCTGCAATGTTGTGATGCATTGTGTAAGTAAGCAGGCATGCTGCCTTTTTCTGAAGTGTAACATGCTACGGTGCATAGACTTGAATGCTGTGCCGTTCTGTGACACTTTCAATAAAGTTAAACAGTGTCTTGCTTTAATACAATGCCAGACGCCAGCCCGCACATGTTTTAGCATGCAACCTGGTGTGAACAAGCCCTAAAACCCAACTTTACATCCTCACTTCCACCAAGCTATGCATCATACAGTAGCTCAAACTACAGCACACCACTAGATTTCTGGTTCTTATTTCTAGTATTCACATAAAATTACCTTTAAATCTTATAATGTTATAGTAACTACAGATGAAAATAAATTCTTCTTATACATAAACCTATGTAACTTTTATGTCAGACTACATTTATTAGCACTGTTAACCCCAATTAGCCCAATAGCCTTACATATAAAATGTTACACGCTAGTTTTATTATGCTAGACACTTCCTATCAGATCATTTGGATGAATCTTATTGCAGAAGACTCCACTAGCAAGTGAAGGAAGGCATAGAATAGCTAATCAAAAATTCAGTCCATGAAACTGGTGAATGCTTCTGCCATTTAGCGGTTCACAGCAGTAGTACCCAATGCAGGGTAGAAGGTTGAGGCAGAAGCTTAATAAATCTGTATCCCTGTAGCTGGTTAGCCACACTGACTCCAGTCCTCCACAAGACAGATCTGCGTCTGTGCCATAAAACCATCTATAGGCTTAAGGGGACAGTTCTTCAATATGGCACAGACCCAGCAGACTAGAAAAGCAATGGAGGTCTGATAGGCACCAGAAATGCTGGTGTTGTTTTGCATCTATGGACCGTTTTGTTTTTAGTAATAAAATGTCATCTTGACTATAAACTGACCTTACTAGTAAATCAAAAGTGGTTCAATTTCATGAACATTATGTCCCTACTGAGCAAACTGAACTTGGCAAAGCTCTATTATACAGGTTATGCTTTTGTGTATCTACTAAGTATTTCTTCAAAGTCAGCAGAAATTCAATTCGGAAACCTGAGCATTGTGATCTTGAGTGCACATTTGCTACTTTAGTGAAGAGGGGATTCTTTCAGTTAAATCTTAAAGTGTTACTAAACCCTGCATTCACAATACAGGCGGTCCCCGGGTTACAAACAAGATAGGGACTGTAGGTTTTTTCTTAAGTTGAATTTGTTTGTAAGTCGGAACAGGTACATTTGTGTACCACAAGTGTAGCTTCAGCCTAAAAAAAAAATCTTTTAAAGTTTTTTGGATAGCATAGGGAAGGGTTAACACCCATGTACCTTTTGTTTTGCTGTCTATGTTTCTGTTCAGAAGATTTCACCTCACTTCCTGTTCCAATGATAATTGGAGTTTGAAAAATTGGTTGTGGAAACAAGGATTGGTGATAAAGCTTCAGTGGAGATACCTTTTTCCCATAATAACTCTTACAGGAGTAATTTCCCTTCCTATGGGTAGATTTCCATTCACTTCCTGTTGTCTCCCTCCGTTTGTAAGTACGAGTCGTTTGCAAGTCGGATGTTTGTAACTAGGGGACCGCCTGTATAGCAGTCTTGTGACTTCTATTACTGTCTGATTAAAGCTTATAAGAGTTTTCATTCTCCTCTGACTGTCCTATGAGGCTGCATGACCCCTGACCCTCTGTCTGGATAGTGCCGATTGGCCCTATGCTGATCACATGCACCCTCCCAAGAAAAAGAATAAGAATTCTCTAACAATATACACCAAATTGAGCATGTGCAGCGTGCCCCCAATGCCCTGTACTATCAGCAGATGGATTGGGGACAGAAAAAGAAGGGGAGAATCAGAGAAGACAGGCTCTAACAGCTTTTTTACATAATGCAGAGGGCTAACCCCTTAGGTTCCACAGTGAGTGCAAGGAGCATGCTTTACTGCATATACAGACTGATTTCACTATTGTGGGTTTAGTAACAGTACAGATGTAGAAAATGGGGCCTAAGGAAAAGCATCCACTGCAGTTTTATAGTACTAGATTCTAGTAGGCATGCTCGGACATTTGTCTGTTTTACCTAAAGGTCAGCAGTTGCACTGGGCAACAATGTTTAAGCTAAAAAGAGTAGAATTGGGGGGAGGCATGCTGGAGACACTTCCTGCACCAACTTATCAGAGGGAAACCACCAACTGGAAAATGTTTTCCAGCTGCTCGGATTTCCCCTGTACACCTTTGCCAGCTGTGTCAGATGATGTCCAGTGGACGAGAGTATCACTTGGTCCAACAAAAAACTGCCATGTAGGGAGAACTTCAACTAACATCTAAGGGCACCTTATAGAGACATGGCCACCTGTCCATTCAGGGAAAAGTAACAATGCCTTTGCTCCCTCATACCTGCAAGCACCACGTTTGTTGCTGGATGCAACTAAGCCAGAAGCAGCAAGGGAGCGCGCTGGCAAGGCCTCCAAGGGTTAGGATACAACTGTTAAAATTAGTCCATTCAAATGTACCTTGTTTGCAGTAAATCTCAGCATCAGAATAGTAATCTAGGTTATTCAGAGTCTTTAGGTGATATAACCCTTACGTAATGGAACAGCAATAGTTCAAACGGCCCCAACCCACCTTCTGTAGCTAAAATATGTACATTTTGCTGCCCCTAATCACCCAAATACAACATCCTCCTAGACAGAGTAAAATGTATTGGTATGGTGGTGCATGTGCAACAGATTCAATGTTTAGGTCACTTTTGTCAAATTGGCACACAGAGGCCACAGCAGTGTCATCTTCTTATGCAAACTGATGTTAGCTGTGTGTATGGGTTGCACAAATCCTGGTATATGTAAGCGGTTACAGAAAGTAATACTTGCATCACTCGATAAATATCTGTAATGCTACTTTGTCGCAGTTGTGCTTTTTTTAAACTACAGTTCTCATTTAAAGAGAAAGCACTCATACTACAATTCCTGTGTTGGAAGATCAAGAAGGAACAGGAAGCCTCTCTATTAAAAGCCTATGAGTAAAATGTGCAGCATGTCTTAACATCACAGTATGTATAAGCACCCACATATCAACCCGTTGATAAAAAGGGAGGTTTTTCATGTTTAGCTGCAGTTTCTATACATCTAAATGCATGTAAGCTGCAAGCATAGTGCACAGATGCAATTGGAGCCTAAATGAAGCCCTTACAGTTCTATATACAGGTACAGTGGTACATTTTAATTCACCACCATTTATGGAAAAGAGCAAGAGCAGGAATGGAAACAAATTGTAAGATGTACCCGTCAACCAGCGATTTATAACAACAATTCTGTGTACAGAGTCTAATGTCACACAAGAATTCGGTGACCCCACTTAGCTTTAAAAACAGTATCATCAGTACTAGAACAAAGAAAAAAATCAATATAAGCTGAATCTTACATTTAAATTACAAAAGTATAAAATGGCATGCGCTCTAAGGCTATTCCGTTAGAATAACACATCTTATTAGAGTATACTTAAAACTTGGAGGGGGAGGCAAATGAATCATTTCTAGTTAAAAAAAAAAAAAAAAAAAAAAAAAAAAAAAAATAATATACATAAAATGCATGCACTAACCCTTTCCCCTGCACTGCTGTTTGGGGAGTGCACACTTTATATGAGGGCTTGATGTAAAACGTTGAGACTACACATCCCAAGTATCCTGGCAAGCTGAACAGTGTGAATGCATCTCCTTGCAGCCTTAGTCTCCCTGCAGCCTGGCAACATGGTCTACCTGCAAGCCCTAAGGGCCTCCCAACACTATATTGAGCATGTGTGCCTCTAAGGACATCTTGCAACCAAAGTCCTGTGATTTCCATTATGTTTGAATGGCATGCAACAATAGAGCCCCAGCTGGGAGGGCGCGTGTCAGGGTGCCCTCAAGGGACACTATGCAAGGCAAAGAAGCCACCTGATTGAAATAAAGTACATTGAATCTTCACTGGCTTCTTTTTGCTGCAAAGAAAGGCTGCTCGCAAAAAGATAGGAAACAAGCAACAAAAAATGTATGCGGCTACATTTGTTTCTTATGGAGGGTTTAAGGACACTTAAAAAAAAAAAAAACCTCAAAAATGTAAGTACGACTTACAAACAAATTCAAATTAAGAACAAACCTACAGTCCCTATCTTGTTTGTAACTCGGGGACTGCCTGTAATTATGATTTATTTTTTTCTCTAATTCAAGTATAATGTGCAATAACTTAGGAAAATGGCTCATACCAGCACATATGTGACCTTGTATCTTACCCAGCTGACTGTGAAAAGAAACTGAGGGGGGATAACAATCACACAGTTGCAGCATTACCTTTGGCCCAAACAAGCAATACTTAGCTCCCGCATTGCAGGACAATTAAGCAATCTACTTAAATTTAGGATGAATTTTATTAAAATCAAAATCTTTTGGTTAATTAATTTTCTAAATGTGATGCACTTGTTCAAACTTACTGATTATTAAACCAAGTAGAATAGTGCAAATAGACTCTCTATGCATGTGGGAAAATTCTATAATTTTACACATACAATTAGCAGATTGTATTTTTCAACTATTTTTAAAATCTCAAAATACTAGAAACTTGGGACTGTTAGATTTTTTTTTTTTTTTTAAATATACTTTAAACAAATACAGAACTCTGATAATAATGCGACTTTTAAAGTAACGGAGCACAGCAGAATATTTTCCCTCCAATTCACTTGTCCTACAACGTTCTTAAAAGCATTTCAGGGGTTAAATACAAGGAGACATCACAGCAGCCTAATAGAGAAGCGGCATAGTAATCAGCATGGCTAAGCATTATGTAAAGAAGCACTGTGTGACTCAGACAGCTGTCAGTGCCTCCTCCTCCACAGTCAGCCCAGCAGCCACCTATGAGTCCGGCTCATTAACAATGCAGGAGGCATTCACGTTACTGACAGTTGGCAGGTGTCATACACAAATGACCGCCTGAAGAAAAGAAAAATTAAACCCAATAAGATAACATGCCATGAAAGGGGCACTTATTGAGAATTTTGCCTAAGAAACTCTAAAATTAACTGGATTTTTTGCTTTTTTTCTCTCTTGTGCCAAGATTGCCTGGAAAAAAACCTAGCCACTCAAAACTCTGCCAATGAGAGGTCTCGTGTCAATAAGCAGGCTTTAATGGGTTTGTGACCTTGAATGCATAAAGCCTATACCAAAAAAGAGGAACATAAAATTACAGGGCTTGTTTGATAATATGGGGCTCTGGCTGACATGGTTATGCACACTCTGGAGCTTGTAGACGAGTAGCAAGAGTCAGCGACCTTTCCTTCTCAACTCCAAATCTGAATATTCAGACACAAAATTATATAAAAAATGAACAAAAAATAAATACCTAGTCCAGTGCTCACATCGCCAAACTCCAAAAATGTTTTGCATCATCCAATTCTGAAAGTGTCAAATACCTGTGCCCCCCTGCTGAGCTCAGTGGTTTCACCCATCAGCCTGTCACTACAGGACACATTTGTGATGTAGGGGGTCAGCAAAAGGAACCACAACATGCAGCAGGGGACTGGGCATCTAACACAACTGGAAGATTGCTTGATGCTGAAGAATCTTCAAGCTTGGCTCTTAGGGCTCATTCACACTATAAAATGATTCACTAATCCCAACACCTTACCCTATATACTTTTTTTTTTTTCTAGAACTTGAATGTCCCAACTGACATTTCATTCAATTCTATTCATTGCAGTAGCACTGTAATGTTGGCAGTTTGCATAGCAACATGCTGTGCTGAGTTTTTTCAGCGCACCCCAGTTAAACTTTTACTATTGCCCCTTTTTGGATCATAAATTCTTGATGCAGATACTAGGTCTCCCCAGTATATGAACCCAGTCTAATTCTAGCGCAGTCATGATTATGTTAGTCATTCGGAAGGTTCAGTTTCAGTGCAGATGTTTTTTGTTCCTCTCCCCACTGCCATCTGCTTGGAAATATATGCTCAACAGGCTGCTCTATACAATCACACTCTATTCACAAGGAGGAGGGCTAAAATGGGACATTCAGAGGCAGATCTGAACACCCCACCGTGAGTCTTTGTGCATTTTACATATCTTTAATAATGAGCTTTCACCAACAAGGCTGTCTAAGTTAATGAATAGATAGATAGATATATACACACACACATATATGTATTTATGTATATGATCAATTCTCTTAAAGCAGATTAATGGAAATATTTTCACAATGCTGCACTTTAAATGAGCAGTGTAAATATTAGGATCTTCCTATGCATCACTATTAATATTACAATGCACCGCGGCAAAATTAGCAGAGCTCTTTTAATGCAGTGACATCTGATTTCAACACGACATTAAAATCAGGTAGGCAGAACACATCTTTATTCCAATGTGTGTATAAAAACATGTGTTACCTTTAGGCTGCATTCACATTACAGTATATTAAATCGTGGGTAGATTTGCCGCGAATCTGCCCGCGATTTGACAGCGCCGATATGTGAATGGCAAAACACGGGACGCACATTCAAGATGCCATGCATTTGAGTGACACCTCGAAACGTGGTGCGGGTCTGCTGGGATTGTCGAGCGATAAAGCGTGCTGCAATTGCAGCAACACCCATCGCGGGACGCGTTGCCCAAAAATAGTTCAGGATAGAGCTACTTTGGGGTGGCCTGTGTCCCGTGATGCTGGTTGCTGCCGCATGCTTTCTCGTCCGACAATCATGGCAGACCCGCTCCACGTTTTGAGGGGTCAATCAAATGAATGGCATCTCAAATGTGGGTCCCGCGCTTTGGCATTCACATATCGGCGCGGGCAGATTCACGGCAAATCTACCCACGATACAATATGCTGTAAAGTGAATGCAGCCTAAGGGTTCATTCAAATGGCCAACTGAGGTCGTTGCTGGCAAATATCATCATCAATATTCTCACTGGCAGGCATGTACACACTGGGGTTGATTTACTAAAACTGGCTAGTGCAAAATCTGGTGCATCTCTGCATAAAAACTAATCAGCTTCCAGTTTTTTTTTTTTGACAAAGCATAAATGAACAAGCTGAAGTTAGAAGCTGATTGGCTACCATGCACAGCTGCACCAGATTTTGCACGCTCTGGTTTTAGTAAATCAACCAGTGTGTATGAACAGCTACAGTTTGTGCCCTGGGACAACATTTCTGGCCACAGCTAATCAGCATCTAGCTACCTCTAAACGCAGCACTGGATCCCCAATATCACCCATCTGAATGGGATGGTTTTACAAAATCTGACCCAATTACCATTTTAAACTGTTCAAAGGCCCTCAAAACTGTTCAACAAATGCAATTTTCACAAGTGAAAAATTATTTTACAATATAAACAGAAACCCAATTGCATCTAAAACTTACCATAAACATTACAATCTGATTGTACAATAAACTTTAGAATGGAGTGTGAGTCCTCGGAGAGCCAAGGCTCTCATGGACATCGCTGGATTGAGAGGGGGCTCAGGTAAATATTGGGGGGGAGATGCAGCACACGTTTTTTTACCTTCATGCATAGAATGCATGAAGGTGAAAAACCTTGTGCCTTTACAACCACTTTAAAAAAACTTACACATTACACTTACTTCCCTTTCTGGGGTTCTCCTGTAAAACCCATAGTTATCTGACAAATTAGGATGTCTCATACCCTCACTTAGGTCGGTTTCACATAAGGCCATTTTAAATGGCACCCCAATGCACCACCATGAGTTGTGGTGCGCTGTATTTCCAAGAATGCAGCAGGTACAATTTTTGATCCATGGTGGCACATTTCGCAGCCCATTCATTTGAGTAGGCTGCCTTAATGCAACGTGTGTTCACTCTGTGTAACCAAGTGCCCTGATATGAATGGGCCCTTATTGTTTTTCACTGCTGCTGAATTCTTCATGACAAATGCTCAGCTGCTAGCTTTAAACCAAACGCATGCAATGGCCATCTGTCAGATTTGTGTCTGTTTAGGTAAACTGTAGACTTTAAACAGTTTCTTCATTCTATATAGAATCTATCCTGCATATTATATATATATATATATATATATAATATCTCAAATGTTATAAATGAATATTGAGGTTTGTATGTTCGTTTTGACCCTTTTCTCAAAAATTATGGAGCAGGAATGAATCACTTTCTGTAATGACCACAAGATGGAGCATTTACAAAAGCTGCATGTGCTATGTGTATGCAATATATTAATTTTGGAACAGCCATAAAAAGCAAAAAACAGGATTTTGTACTGTAAAATCCTTTTCTCATAGTCTATTGGAGGAAAAGAGCTTGACCAGTTCCTCAATAGATGACTGAGCCACCAAGGAACATCCAAAAGCAGTCCAAACTGAGGAATGGACACAAAAAAAAATAAAAAAAAAAAGGAGGCGAACCAGCCCTACAAGAGAAAACAAAAGCAAAAAAAGGTAAGCAAAGGCATTAAACAGCCAGCTCCAGATCATTTCAACCAAAACTAGTATCTGCCAATGCAGACACATTGACGTTACAGAACTTAAAGAATGTTATGTTCAGAAGACCAGGTTGAACCCTTACTGATAGAGAAGCCTGATGACAAAAACCCAAGAAACACTTGCTGCCCTAGTGGAGTGGGATTTTAGAGTAAAATGAGGCATTTTAGCTTGCAATTAATAGGTCTGCACATGACCCTTTCAGACCATCTAGAAATAGATTTGGAAGCCAGAGAACCTTTATTAGGACCTTCTGGTACAACAAAAAAAGGCAACACATCCACTTAAAAGAAACAGTGGCCAAGAGGTAAAGCCATAGTCCTCACCACATCCAGGAAATGGAAAGATCTACTCAGGATGAACCAGGGTCCTTGGTCTCCTACAACCTTTTCCTTATGTAAAAGCAAAATGGGGCTCTTTTCAGCATAATTATGAAAACTCAGAATTCCTTCTGGTCGAAGCGATGGCCCCAAGGAAGGCTTACCTTATGAAATAGTAACATGGAGGAGATTTCACAAATAGCGTTAAAAAGAAGGAGATATAAACCTACCATGGACACCAAGTGGGAGCTTTACTAAAACTGGAGCACTCAGAATCGGAGTCAGTTGTGCATGGTAGCCAATCAGTTTCGAACTTCAGCTTGTTCATTTAAGCTTTGGCAATAAAACACGGAAGCCGATTGGTTTATATGCCGAGCTGCACTGGATTTTGCACTTTCCCCATTTTAGGGCCCATGCGCACTACAAATTTCACGTCTACTGCGCGTTTTATCCTTGCCCAAATACATGCATTTGATGTCCGTTGTAGATGCATTTGATACACATTTTTCTATCTGCATCTCTCCTGTGAGGTCACTTCTTTCTTTCCATGTGAACTGTGATGCATTGCAGTGCATTTGTGTGAATTTTGCACGTTTGTGGCGCAGAAAAATGCAACATGCTCTACTTTTTTTGACTGCACTGCAATAACATTATCACCAGATCCTGGGCACCCTGAGGAACCTCACACATTGCAGCATGGTGCTGGATATCAAAAGGCAGGAGATATTTTCCTGCTCGAGTGCGGGAAATGTCATTCTAAAAATCAGGTCTCTCTTTACACAGAAGACTGGATGACAGGCCCCATTCGTGTTCTGAGTGTGGAAAAAGCTATAGAATCAAAGCACACAGGGGTGAAACCTTATCTCTGCTCCAAGCAGAAACAGTTTTTCTTCAAGGCTTAATCTTCTGGGGCATCAGGCATTTCAAACAGGAGAGAAGTCCCATTTGTGCTCTGAGTGCAGAAAAAGTTACCTTCAGATCTGGTCAGACATCTGAAGTCCCACATAGGTGAAGAGCCCATTCCTATTCGAGTGTGGGAAATGTTTTGTAGAAAAATACCACACGCGTGAGAGGCCTCATTCTTGTCCAGAGTGCGGGAGAAAGTTTTGTAGCCAAGTATGACCTCACAGTACATTGCAGATTGCATGCTGAGGAGAAGCCATATTCCTGTCCTGAGTGCTAAAAACATTTTACAGAAAATTGCAAGCTGACCAGACATCAGAATTTACATGGGTAGAAGTAATGTTTGCAGGAATGGTTTCCTGTGTAAACCACAATTCACAATGGGGGACAGATTTATTCATGCTGTGATTGTACAATTTTTTTTCCCAATTAAACCCCATCTTTACATACGCATCACAAACTACATGGTAAGGGTACATAATATAAAACATGGGAGGTAGAACACATGGATGGAAACGTTCAAAGTGCAGGAAATGCTCCAAAAGTAAGGTGGATCAAATCAATGCCCACTCAAGTTCTGAGTGTGGGAAAGGCTTCACAGAGCATTTGGCCACAGCTGACTCCCAAACAACTTCTTGCCCAGAGTGTAGGAAGAGTTCTGCAGTTATGTCCCACTTCACAGTCCAGCGAAGATCAAAGATCACACATTGGGGAGAAGTAATTTTCATGCCCAGAGTGCAGGAAAGGTTTTGCACATAAATCAAAACTTGTTGTACAAAAATATCACATGGATGAAACGTTGTATTTGTGTCCTCAGCACAGGAAAAGCTTTGTAGTTAAATCCCACCCAACAGTTTATGAAAGATCACACGCTGGGGAGTAGGTATGACCTCAGACGTGTTTGAAGCCTGGTCTTGGTGCACATGGGTAGACCCCTCCAGTGGGCTGACGCTGTGCTGGGCTGGTCGTTTGCTGCCGGGGCATTCTGTGCCCTGCAGCTGTACATCTACACACCTTCTGGGCGGGGAGTACCCTGGCTGCAGCTGGTTAGCCTACAAAGCTGGTGGCTTCCTGGGCCGTTGGTTCGCACTGGGATCTGGACACAGTCAAGTTTAATTATTCACAACTGTGTTCTTGTTACTTTGTTAATAAGAGAGGCCGTTGTGAGGTTTGGTCTACAAGAAGAACTTTCACCAAAAACTACATATGGTTAGTCTCATTTCCATTTTTATTAATATCTTCTGTGCCTCCCAAGGGGCATGTAGTACTTTTGTCCCATGGTCCTGGCTGCTGTGTGGGGTTGGCTGTTGGGCTGAGCGGGGAGCCCCTCCTCCCTCCGTAGCTGTCGGACGGTGTGGCTGGCAGGGAAATAGAGGCTTTAAACTGCTGTACAGGCCCCGCCAAGCCATTTTATTGCCCAGTTTTTCAGTTGGTGCTGTTAAATTTGCGCTCTGAAATACTTATCGTTTCCCAGGTTAGATCAGGGATCATGCTGAATGTTGTTTTCTGTTCACTTTACCCAATTAACAGTTGCTGCAAAAAAAAACACAAAAAAAAAAAAACAACACACCACGACAGAATATGTAATCTTTCATAGTGCCTTGGCAAAAAGGGTTTAAACAGTTGGAATGATATTTGATCCAAACATATAACCCTACCTGAGTTACACAGAAGTCAGTCACACTAAAGACTAGGAGACTAGATTAGCACTTGCCCTGTACTTCTGCTGAAGAGTGCCATACGTGCATGTTTAATAAATGGCACTGCAGCCTCAAGGCTTCAGGACAGCACCAGCTTAGTAAAAATGTAAGTGGTAACAAGCAGTGGTATATCTATAGCTCATTCCACACAGTATTTTATATATTAGCCAAGAATGGCCATAATCCTGCAAATTAAATTATTAAACCTCAGCTCATAATGGCCAAGCTTTCTATTTGCTACAAGTATATATAAAAAAAAAAAAGTTAAAAATTGTAGTAAAGAATAAAAACCTTTGAAAAGGCCAGGTACATAAAAACATTTGAAAAATATGGGCGCATATTTAAGAAAATCAGTGGAGTAAAAAATGGCTTCTGCATCACCTTTTCATTTGCTTTTCTATAAAAACTTTGCCGATTTTACTACCATTTCTAATAGCCAGAAAGTTCTTATGCTTTAAGCTTTGGAAAAAAAAAAGAAAAAAAAAGAAGAGCTAGGTTTTGGATGCTGTAAATTACTAGCAGAAAAAAAAAAAAAAAGTCTTCAAAGATTGCTGAAACCTAAGAAATAGATTTCATTCGATTATCCTCACCCTTGTGGATGTATATAATAACTGAATGGCGCAATTGCTCACAGCAGTTTAATAAATATATAGCCAAAGCAGTGGGAATTTATCCTTGCGGCGATATATCATTCTTGGCCTTTTTTAAATAAGCCCCCTTAGAAATAGTGCTATACAATAAGAAGTCCCTGTGATAACAGCTTCTCAGTCTATTCAAGTAAACTGGATGGAAAGCGACATCTATGCCCACGGATGAATTTGGCACAGCACAGTTCATAAAACAAAAAAACCCAAGAAAAGATTAGTATCACACCAATCAACACAGTCTACCAACTACTCAGACACTAGAAAAAACTAGAAACCATTAAGCATAGAATAGCAAATATAAAAAACCCCACATAGGTCATACACAATATAGTAGATATTTAAACAGTTCTCACCAGAAGTACTACATTACTTGAATGTTCGGATGAAAGAGTTTTACCCCTGAGAACAATTTCATGTCTGATATATATTTACAAAGAATGGTGGCGATGGAAACTGTAGACTTGGTTTTTAATAAACTCAACTGAGAAAGGCCAACAGTCTTCTTTCATAACCCCAAAATAAGCTTTACTTTGGTGACAGCACAGATTGCTTATATTGGACAGGAAAATGACAAAAGGTCACAACTTGCTGTGGAACACTGAAAGCAGAGGGCTTTGTAAATGCCCCCCCCCCCCAAAACATTATTAGGTAAAGAGTCTCCTGCACTCTATAGGCTTTGGTGTAACATCACTGCCTGCATTTCCAACATTTCATCCTTTCTATTATTTTATGAGTCGGTTTGCTTCAGGTCTGGATAAGTCACAAGAACCAGGTAGACTGCACATCTATAAGATATTTCAAAATGGTGTTTTTGATACCCAAACTCCTTGAAATGCCCATTGCTATATAAATTGGATGACTTTTACACTGCCAAATAACCACCAACATGTATACATTAACAAGCTACACAAAAATCCCACATGCTTACCAAACAGCATGCAAAATAGAGCAACCCAGAGACTGCTACCCTAGAATTGTATGGATACAAAGCTCTGACACCAGGTCGCCAATCCAGCTGTCATGAGCGATAGAATAGATGGATAGATAGATAGATTGGATAGATAGATAGATGCGAGAGAGAAACTGTATTACATGAAATTCAGAACTGTATCTGAAATGCACATTAGGAGCCATTTATAGAAGAAAATAAATAAAAAGTAAGCCTATAAATGGGAGACCTGTAACAGCATTGCTGAGAGCTCCTTGCTGCCGCATGCTTCCACCTCCAGCTCTTTGCTTATTAGAACAATTCAGTGACCAGCATAGTATCTGGCAGTGACCGTGGTCGACTTACGTCAGCAGCACAGGACAGAAAGCATGGAACTTTGCGCCTTTTCCAAAAAGAGACAAGGCACTTGTTAGGGGGTGGAGCTCCCTCAGCACTGCAAGGGTTGAATACGTTCATTTATGCCTAGGGCACCAGTTACAAGAACCTTTACTTACCTCATCCCTAGGCCCCCCCGGCATACAATTCTCTTCTGCTCTCCCTTACAGTTCTGCTTGTAAGACGTCCCTCAGCGTACTCACGTACATTGCAGGGCTATTGGTCTACTGGTACGGCATTGTACTTGATGACGTCAGAACACCAGAGCAGGTCTCAGTGTGGAAGAAGTGTAGAGGGGTTAGGGATTAAATAAGTAAAGTCCCTTGTCTTGGTACCCTAGGCATAAACAAGGACTTAACGCTTGCAGTGCAGGATTCCCACTGCAAGGGAGAATTTTTCCATCAAAAAACTCCCCTGGATTGCTGCCTCATGCAGATACTTAGCTCACCCCATAATTACCCATGCACATCATCTGTTATAGGATCACTTTCACGTTTTCTGGAGCGCTCACAGCCTTTTACAGCATGACTAACATTTGACTTGAGAGGCCATCATAAAACGTCACCCTGATTTTACAAGATCTGTTCCCCGATATGGTCAAATGGAATTATGTTCAATCTGCATGAATAAATTCCTTCCTATGGTAAGTATTTTACAAACGAATGAGATAACTGTACTCATAACAGATCATAACTGTCTAAGCGCCAAATACTTTTATATAGCACAGATCTCTTTACCAGTCTCCATACAAGCAAGAATAAAGTCCTGCATGAAAATATGTGGCGGGGAATGAGTGATGATAACATACACATGCATTTTATATATGTATAGGATATACATATATAGTATATTGCATACACAGCTATAGTTTGGACTGATCCCGGTAGTTAGAACAGTGCCAAAAACACATTACTAAAACATAATTATCCATCAAATTATAAGGACGCTTAAAATATTTGGATTTTTTTGTATTTTATAATTATATGCAATCTTTAGCTATATTAATAAAATAAACTACTTTTTTTTTTATCATAGGATAAGGACCACTATGCCCTGAAAACATTTTAGCATCTACAACAAAGACTATACAATGTCCTAATATTGGCAAAGCTTTATCTTTAAACCGCCAACCAAAATTATTGAAAAGTTAATACTAGGCGAGTTGAAAGACTTGACTACACTTTTCAGGCCATTGCAGTACAAGCAATCCATCACACACTTTCTAAGCATAGCAATGTTCTTATTACAGCTGTTACCAACACTGGAACGATAGGATCTATATACCTATATGAACACTCCTGAAGTCTCACAGTAGGAGCCCTGTCTCATCTGCCAGTACACATCTATTCAACGTGCACAAGCCTAGGACTTCCCCCAACAAGGGACATCCTGCAGATACAATGGGTATGTTGTGTCTACAGCTTCCAAATGAACCTAAACGAAATTCTGAGATTCACTTTAGAATTTGACATAAAGGTGGAGCTGTAGATGCCCTAATATCTGTGGCTCTAACAAACATCTCAAGCAGCTCATTTGGTTTAGAGATGGAGACACCCCCTCCTACATATTGTGATTGGTTGCAGAGGATTCCCATAACGAGGGATGGGAAGAGTCATGGCCAAATTCACAAGCACAGAAATTAGTGCATAATTGAGAGGCCTGGCAGATAAAGGAGCATCAGTGCTTTCAATATCTCCTAACCAAAGAGTGCCTTTTAAGCAACCATGGGAATAAATCATTAAAAGAGATTTTTTTCCACCCTTTGAAACTGTTAAATGAACTTCCACTACTTTTTTGTATTTGGTGAGCAGCGGAGTAACATTTCCAATTTGCCATGGACTTAATGCAGAGAGGAAGCCCACAGATGTATGTGATTTTGACAAATTGCATCAAGTTCTTCTTCTGCTCCAAACGTACTGCTTTTTTTTTTTTATTATTGGTAGATCATGCAATTTAATAGGACTAGCAAGTATATAAACCTATTTTAAAACAAATTATATTGTCTAGGGCAGTGGTCTCCAAACTGCGGCCCGGGGGCTGGATCCTTTGCTCGCTTTTAGCTGGCCCTTGGGGCATTATTCCCCCCACTCTCAACAACAGTGGGGCATAGTTCCTGCCACTGACACCAACCATGGGGCACTATTCCTCCCACTGATACCAATGATGGGGCACTATTCCTCCCACTGATACCAATGATGGGGCACTATTCCTCCCACTGATACCAATGAAGGGGCACTATTCCTCCCACTGATACCAATGATAGGGCACTATTCCTCCCACTGATACCAATGGTAGGGCACTATTCCTCCCACTGAC
The DNA here is from genome assembly GCA_018402905.1 of Glandirana rugosa. Classification (NCBI taxonomy): domain Eukaryota; kingdom Metazoa; phylum Chordata; class Amphibia; order Anura; family Ranidae; genus Glandirana; species Glandirana rugosa. Next base: position 515,727 of record BLSH010142615.1, on the reverse strand, counting down.
ACTAACCATGGGGAGCTATTCCTCCCACTGATACCAATGATGGGGCACTATTCCTCCCACTGACACCAATGATGGGGCACCATTTCTCCCACTGACACCAATGATGGGGCACTATTCCTTCCACTGACACCAACAATGGGGCACTTTTCCTTCCACTGACACCAACGACGGGGGGGGGGCACTATTTCTCCCAGTGACCCCCCCCTAATACCAAAGAGGAGACACTGTTCACTTCCAGTGACACTAAGATATAATCTACTTCGCTGGCCACACTCCGGCACCCCTAAAGTTTGAAGGACAGTAAACTGGTCCTTTGAGTTTGGAGACCTCTGGGTCTAGGGCAATCAAAACTGCAGCAAATGATAAAAGATTCCAACAAGCATATAGGATTGAAGTGACACACCAAAACGATCTTCAGACCATACCGAATGGCACAGTCCCTAACAAACACCCGAGTCTCCCTGGTGGAAGTGTTGGAAGCCCAAAAAAGTAGAGGAATGTTATAGTTAGAACATACAGCAAGGACTTAAAACTGGCTCTGCAGTACTACATTTATGAAACTCTCAATGCGTACAGTAAGGCTTCTTAGACCTACAGAAGTACCCAACACCAGTATAACAGCCTGTTCGGGACCTGTGGAGAAACTCACACACAGTAACCCCCTGCCTGCCGTCAGACAATATTTAAAGTGGAACTCCACTCCTGCACAAAAAAAATGTATTACACATTTCTTTTTCGGTTTAAAAGCATCCTTAATGTGAACAATTTAGCACCCCCACCCCCCAAATAATGGCATATTCCGGTTTGATGAGCAAATATGGGAAAATGTGTCTGCTGAAGTCCTGCTTCCTTAGTCATCTCTCCTTCCCCAAGCTGCTCATTCAACAATGAAGGAGCTGCAGAACCTTTCTGAAGTTGTTGCAATGCCATCCACTCCTGCATGCATGTTTACAGTGTGAGACTGACACTGTCCAGTGTACTAGAACTCCAAATGGCTCTCGCGCTCACTGTGAATCTTGCTGTACAGGCGATTACAAGCCTATAAAAACACTATACATGAAAATGTAGGTGCTTGTAAAAAAACGTAATTCCATTTCCATTCATCAAAAACCATTAAGGCCCGGTTTCAATTTTTTTTCCACGTTCCTATGTGCCGCACATAGGGCAACCCATTCACTTCAATGGGCTGCCCTATGCAAGTTTGTCACCCAAAAGAAGCTTCTGCTCCTTTTTTGGTCAGCGAGCTTTCTGTGATTTTTAAAGGCGAGAGACAGAGTTACAGCAAAATTATATCGCGTATAGGATGCCATTAAGAACTAAGGCACCTAAATGTGCTTTGAGCATTTTACTGGGACTTGGAATTGTTTGCAGAATCAGTAATTCCAAATCACCAATGGTGAATGGGGCCTGATGTGTATATTTGAAGGCCACGAATATATTTTCTTGGAGTTCCACCTTAAACATGTACAGACTTGCACAAGATTTAAAAGGAAAGCCGTAAGCATCACTGTTGGTGACACTGTTACAGGCACAGACCATTATGTCAGTTCAGATATGACAATTTCCCACTTCACATCAAGCCTAGCGAGTGGTAGTAGGGATTTGTCCTTGGGCTGGTAGACTGATTGTGCCAATCTTAGAGATTTGTCTACACCAGTGCACTAAGCTCTGTTCAACACAAAGTGAATACTGCATACTAAACATACATGAGCTTTCACAACCAACCCTGAGTGGAAGACACCTGGATGCACATGACCAGCACTGAATGAACCATTGCAGAATAAACCAATGAATGGTTCAGAAGCCCAGTGTGAAGAATTACTGGGCAGTCTCCTACCACGTGCACAAGCTCATAACCAGCTCTTGACATATGTTAGTGAATATAAGATGAGCTTTAGGAAGAAAAAAACAAAAAAAAAACTGGAGTATTTTCCTTTTCCCCTCCAAGATTACTTGGGGCAAGGGATATAGCAAGCAGTTGCTGGGTCTTGCCCTGTCTTAATTTAATGTTCATGCAATAAATAAGCAGAGGAGCAAGTTAAATCAAATCACACAATATAATGCCTTATTTTTACATAGCAATGGAGAATGAATTACATGTAATATGACAATGTATTAAATAAATATAAAACTGATTTCTGTGGTGAAAAATAGTTCTATAAAGTGCTGAAATGTTTGTGTACAGAAATCTTTATAAAACATCCTTCCTAAGATGCGAGTTGCCTGGCTACTATGCTGATCCACTGGCTGAGTCACTTGCCTGAAACAAGTATGCAGATCAGAAAAGTTAGAAATTCTTCCCTGGATACATGTTCCAGGTCTGTGACCAGGTATTGAAGCCAGTCGATTAGCATGACAGCCAGGGAGCTCCCTCTACGTCTGATCTTGTGACGTTAGTGACTCGTCGTTTAATATAGTGGACACATAAAGTCAATAGGACGTTTGGACCGGACAACACCCCAGGGCTCCTGGCCTCAACTCTTGGTGACCTGATACCCTTGACTCACCACTAAAACTTCTTTTTGAACCAGGTACCCTTCTTCTGGATGGTTACAAAGTATATCCGTAGACGTCGTCACCAATTGTTATTCTCCTTGGAAAGGACTTTCTTTGTATCCCCGACTGTAATCTCGAGTAAGATGTTTGATTTCGAGGGACCGACAGTACGATTAGCTGACCGAAGTTATGGACCAGTGTCTGGACCTTGTACATAGGTCCCTTCTTAAAGATTGAAAAGACTAGACGTATGAACAAAGTCC
>BLSH010142615.1:494456-506871 GCA_018402905.1 Glandirana rugosa | reverse complement strand
ACGCGCCCTCGGGTAGAAATGCCGCCTGAAAGACGGAAGCGGCCCGGTAGTGACGCGTACGCAGACGACGACAGCCCCCGTGAATGTCACTCTTATAGAGGATTTGGTATATCCAAATCCTCTATAAGAAAAATGGATGTTCATTCGGAATAATATCCGAATGGACATCCATTTCTAATGAAAGAGGATGCAAGTGACTGTCTGCGTCGAAGAAGAACTGAAACACCCCAAAATACAAGCAGAATGATCCTCAATTGATCCGTCCCTTTCTCAAGTCGACCGGGGAGGGGACCCCCGGCAGGAGGAAAGGATGTAATTTTGGGGGGGAGTGGAGGGGCCAGCTGAACTCTTTCCCTGCCTAGTTAACTCCTAGTAAGACGAACATAAAACCCCACAAAGTCAAGAAGAAGCTGCGTCTGTCAGTGAACGTAGGAGAAAGTAATCTTTACCTACAGGTAAGCCTATAATAAGGCTTACTTGTAGGTAAAAAGAATATCTCCTAAACCTATATGGTTTAGGAGATATTCTCACTGTAAGTGCCCCCGACAGCAGCAGACGCATGCGCAGTGATGGCCCGGCGAAGGCAGAAAGTCCGCCGTAAAGATGGGCTCCCGCGCATGCGTGGGATTGACTTCTCGTGGCTCCGGCGCTGTACCCGGAAAAATCCACGGAGGGAAGATGGCTGCTCCCTCCTCGGGGACCGGGCGGACCTGTCGGAGCTTCGTTCTGAAGCAAGTACTTCATGAGCTAGTATGCTTTGCATACTAGCTCATTATGCCTTTGCCTTGCAGGTGGGGTCTTTTTCTTTTTTTTTGTAGGGGATACAACCGCTTTAAGGTCTGGTAAAAGTCACATTTATTGCTTTATAAATATGCCCCCTAAGGGCTCATTCACACCAGAAACTGCACATAACTGAGCATTTTTGACTGCATGTTTACATGCATTTGAAGCACGCTTGAATGCGTTTTGTACTGCATTTGCCTATACCTTTTTGGCTTGGCTTTCTTCACTTAAAGGGGCTCAGTGCAGTTCATTTGAAGCCAGTTTGAAGAACATTACCTGCATTTGCGGTGCAGAAAAATGCAGCATGCTCTATTTTTTAACTGGGATGAACTGCACTGCAATGATGTGAACTATGCCCATAGGATTACCTTGATTTTGGGCTGTCTATGCAGTTGGAGTGCAGTTCAAAATGCAACCAACTAAGTTCGGTGTGAAAGGGCCCGAAGTGTTGAAAGTTAGAGAGATTTAGTGAGACAGATAATCTCCCCATTAGATTGTCCCAGTATAAAAGGTAAAGAAACCTGCAGGCATAACTGTTTAAAAAATATGTTTCTGCATAACGGTATAATATTCAGTTTTACAATACTGTATATACTGGGTCTATACATGTACAGTATTTATATAAAATGCTCAATAAGTAGAATTCCTACTGTTTAAAAACAAGCACAAGGGCAAGCCCATCTTATTTGAAAGGCATACACACAAATTAAAGTTTGAAAGTCCATATGTGAGCATTTTGCATTGGTAGTGAAAAATAAAAAAAAAACACATTAAAAAGATCTCACATAGCCTCTTTAGAATTGTAACATCGTATTAAAATAGGTCAATCTTTGTGGACCGTTTACAACATATAAACTAGACTTATAAGGTGGCTAAAGCTGTAGGATAACTAAAAGGCAATTTTTTTTTAAATTCGTTTTGGATAGAGGAATAGAACACCTATTCGTTTTTTTTTTTTTATTGCTGTCTGTGCCTTCATTATGGAGATTCACTCTCTCTACTTGTCATGATTACCGTCATCATTGAAAGTGAAAGAAAATCCAAAATGTTGGGCTGTCCCCAGTAAAGCAATAGAGGGAAAATCTTCCAATGGGGACACTAGTTCTGATGACCTGGGGGGCCCCCAAGGGATATCGTTATTTGAAGGGATTTCCTCTCACTTACTGTTTTTAGCTATAGGAAAGGGAGTGAAGGTAGATATCCCCAATGGGACACAGATGGCAAAAAGCGACAGGGGTTATAATCCGACCTTAATCTATCCAAAATTAAAAAAGTCTTGCCTATAGTTCTACTTTTAGGAGCCAAAACGTATACATTTTTCAAATCCACGTCCTTCAATGATTTCATTGGTAGGACTCCCTCTAGCGACTTAATCACCTTCCTGAAGGTCTGGCCTCAAAGACAGCGTAGGCGCATACACTAACTCTAAAGGCCAGCTCTATCCACAGATATTTCTTCAGGTTTTGTATGATTACAGGTATGTTAAATTACATATTGGCTTCTCGTATCTCATGGGCTCCCCTGCAGGGATATATTACTGTTAGAATTCAATTTATCTTTGAATTCCAAAGCCAAGGATTCTTCACAATGAATCAACATGTGTATCCAGCAAGAAGAGAAAAACACCTTTGTTATGGCCTTAAATTGGACTGGAATTTAAGAAGCAAAGCTTTCCAATGTAAACTAGTAAGATCTAGAATATTTATTGTGCATAATCTGAACCCTAAAACCATTTGTCTTGAATTTACCCTGAAAAATAACAGTGCAGTTTCTGTGCTTTGAACCTCAGTTTTTGGTGAGATCTAAGGCACTACACTGCCTGTGGTTGCTTATCTCAGAAGATTAGGTGATGTTAGTACTGCAATAATCACAGTTCTCCATGCTGGAGAGGAACCGTTTGAGGACTGGCCACACAAGGATCTCCCTGTTTCTATTCCACCAGTAAATCTGTGCTTTCTGCACCTCTACTTCTAGGTCTTGATCATTATCCCACCAGTCGAGGGAAGTACTGACAGATGGAAACAAAGCCCTACTAATTACGTGCAGAATAAGGCATGGTAAGCTGTTCAGATAAGGCCCAGCTTCCACAATACAACTACTCTTTAAGGAGGGAGGCAGAAACACAATATTCTGCTGAAAAATATTACTGCTGTTGCCCAGAGATACTAGAAAGACAGGCAATTCAGCCTACCTGTAACATGCAAAATGAGTAGCCTGGCCTTTGTCTTTTTAGAAGACAAAATAGGTATATTTAAAAAAATAAGCATTTTTTTAAGCACATCCATACAAAAATGCAAACAATAATGAGATTTCTACTAACTGACCAGAAGTGATCAAACACTGTAACCGTGAACATAGAGGCAGAACTTTTTGGGCAAATGGACAAAGTAAATCTGAGTTTTCACTGGCAGTACAAAATGCGACTCATTGTAGCCCAAAACCTGTTAGGCACAAATGGCAGAGGACTCTAGAATGCCATACAGACAGATCTATGCGATCACTGAAGGTGACATCCACTCATTTATTAGATGACCGAAAAATGACCATTTGAATATTCAAATTTCTGCAATCCTTTGTGATCTATTGTGACCAATCTTTATCCATGGTCAGAGAAGTGAATGGCTCAAGTTCTTAAAAAAAATAAGAACATTATGGCAAAAATCTACAATCAATTTGAGTGATTTTTACGCAAGTGAACGCAAATCACCAAGGAGGCACCCTTGCAGTTTGGACCTTGCTAATATACAATATAATAATTGCCTTTTTGACAAAACAAAAAGCAAACCATAAGGTTTTAGACATCACCCTTAGTTTGCTGGTAACACTTTTTCCCCAGATCACTCATTAGAATGTTAAACTTTTATGGAATTAATGCTTCATTACTGGAGGATTCTATTTTGAATTGCTATATGCTGTGAGAGTAGAACAGATCTAGCACAAGGTACGGCACTGAGTGAACTAATGGAGATCTGCGATTCTTTCTCCATACGCCAATAATTATGCTTCTTTTTGTTTTTGGTGAAGGATGAAAAGAATGAAACCAAATGCTTAATAGTTGTACCGACGCTGACAAGGCTGGTGAACAAGGATACCGCTGTGCTTGATATGATGCGAATGGCAACCTCGAATGAGGTTTTGCCGTCTAAGGCTTTTCCGGTTCAGAAGAGGTTTTTTTTCCAGCTGCTGCTTTGATAGCTTGGTGTAGTGCAATGTCTTAGCCTGGTCCAGACAGTGTGTGCGAGCTGCAAGAGTACCAACATAACAATGGACATGGCGGCCCATATTTGAAAGTTCTGCATCCAACCTGAAAAAAGAAAGAATAAATTGTGAACTTGTCACATTGCCTTACTCTCTTTTCTGAGACTGTACTCTCAAATAGCAAACAGAGGCTGTTTTTTCAGTTAGGTTAAAAAACAGGTATTTTCTTACCATAAGATAAGGCAAGTTTTCTGTCTCAAGAATACACCATTTGCTCTGCGGAGGTTTACTCAACTCAATTTATCTAGGGCTCATTTACACTTGCTTTGACTTCAACACACATTAAAGCCCCTACCGCTTCAACATGCTTTTTTTTATGCTTCTGCAATGCGTCGGTAGTGCTTTTTTTAAGCTTTAATAAAGCTAGGCAGATGCCCCGTGTTTGTGGATATCTCATACCTGCAATTTCTCCAAAACAAAGCATAGCTAAAGCTGAATTAAAGCATCTCAAAAGCTTCAGGTGCTTCAAGCGAGCTTTGTAATAGACTTCTATGGAGGCTTTGAAGCACCACTAAAGAGACATGGGGTATCATTTTTGAAACAAGGCCAAAGCAAGGCAAACACAACGTGTAAACAGGATTGTAAGCTAACCATTTTATTTAGTGACAGGAGCTTTGACTGGCATTCAGAGAGCTTTAACAAAGTGTGTCTGAAGCAAGTGTAAATGAGCCCATTCTACTGGACTTGTTCTGTAGTGTTAAAGAGGTTTTGTAGCTGGTCTAGGTCACTTCAATTCTGATGTCAGGTGTTCTAGTGTCAGAAAATACCCCAGTATTTACTGTATATCCAAACAAGTAGCAACAACACCGTGATCCGATTACCATAGAAAGGAATAAGTTGTCTAACTCAAAATGATAGATTTTTTTGGCTTGTTTGATAAATGGCACATGGAGCCAAGGGCTTGCACAGTAACCTTATAAAAACAACATTTTCCTAAAGACAGATTACAGCAACATGGGTTTCAATAACCCTATGGGTGCTGCCTTTTTCCAATCAGCACTTTGCTTCTTTCACAGTTTATGTTTGGTGCATGCGTTACCTGCTGACTGATCCAACTGGTTACAATCTTGTTTACCTTTACCAATAACTATGTGGTAAAAGGCAGGCCCTTGTACTACATAGTTGTTGGCAAATGTAAACAAGATTGTACAGATTGTAAATGGTTTGGCCAGCTTAAAGTTCCATTTCTATTAACATAAAACATTAGAGAAGCTAATTGTATTTTCTATGCAACTTGGAATTGATTGCACACAAGTCTGCTACCTCTCGTATATTTGTACATTGTAAAAACAAATGAACCTACAAAGGAGAACATTTACATGGGTGACTAATGGCACCCCCTTATTTCTCCAATTCTGCATACACTACTTGCCTGGGGGTCTCTGGTTTCAATAATTGGCTGACCTGGTACAAGTATGTAGCGAAACTTGGCAATCTTTTCTGAAAACTCCCTTCAGACATCAAATAATTAGATGAATCCCAATTGAACAGATTTTCACAGATTACTGTAAGGGCTTCAATGGGCACTTTACAGAATAAAATATATCCACCAATTATATAAGGATAGCGCATTTACTTTTAAACATTCCAAAACACCTAGGGATGTCATCTAGTGAGGGTGTGGCTTGCCCTGGAGCTCTGAGGCCAGAGCTCTCTTATAAATGAAGAAGCTTGTGTATACTCATTGATGAGAAAGCATGTGACGTCACATATGGGGCAGGGCTAAGCAGACCTGTTCGAACAGACACTGACAACAGTACTAGAGAGTGCCTGTGATCAGGCACATTTGGCCGCACAGGCACACCATTGTCAGTGAAGAGGAGGGTTGCTCAATGTCGGAATCTGACAGTTGTTTCTTTATCAGACATTTAGCAATCCCAAAAGTGCTTAATATAAACCTGTATTATATTTTCCAAACTAATAAAAGATAAGATTTAACTGCAATTGAATTCCACTTGAAAAATTACTCTCCCCCCCCCCCCCCCCCCCCAACACCTATGCTGGCTAACCTGTGTAAAAAAAAGATGTATATACTTACTTAATTTTCAGCCCGCACCAGTCACGTGATCCCCTCTCCTGTCCCCTAGCTGCAGGGGAGAGGAGAGATCGCTTGACAATGGCTGGGAATTCCAGGAGCGGGAGCATCATCCATAGGCTCCCACGTTCCAGCTGTTGGTGATCACTTCTCTCCCATGCAGCCACTCCTAGCTGGCACAGGAGAGACGAATCATAAGACCAGATTGGAGCAGCTGAAAATAGGCAAGTATTAACACTTCTTTTATACAGGTTAGTCAGCATAGGTGTTAGAAGGGGAAAGGGGGCATTTTTAAAACTAGCTAGGTTTAGGATGGAATTCTATTTTTTCCAAAGTAGAACTCTTCAAGACTATTATGCTGACAAGTTTCTGCCTACAAAGAGGCCCTTAGTCATGGCTGACTGCCATTACCACAACATTGGTAATATTCTCTATCCCACTCACAGGTGGCTGAAGTAAACATCCCAATTATCAATTAACAGAATTTTCTTCATGTATATGGTAAAACCATACATAAGCAACAAATGGACACATACCATGGATGCCAATAATTACCTTACCGTCTTATTCTATACAAATACATATCCCTATTATTTCAGGTGTAAGCTGACATCCCAACAGAACTTGAACTTTAGAGGTACATGGGACCCGGTAAAAATGCACTTTTTGAACTTAAAGGGGTTGTAAACCCTCAAGGTTTTTCACCTTACTGCATTCTATGCAATACGGTGAAAAACCTTTTCACCTGCAGCAACACCCCCAAGCCCCCCTATACTTACCTGAGCCCAAAACGATCTTGCAGCGGGGATGAGCCTTGCAGCTCGCCCAAGCTGCTCCGGTCCTCATTGGCTGGATTGATAGCAGGGGAGCTATTGACTCCCACTGCTGTCAATCAAGTCCAGTCACACAGGAGCCGGGGCCAAGTCTCGCTGTTTGTGTGAATATACGCAACAGCAGGACTCGGGAGTGCACCTGCATGGGTGACCCCAGGGAAGCGCTTCCCTGTGGTGGTCACTCGAGAGGAGGAGGAGCCCGGAGCACCGCTGGAGGTCCCCAGAAGACGGGGTTAGGGGGCCACTCTGTGCAAAACCGTTGCACAGAGGAGGCAAGTATGACATGTTTGCTATTTTTAAAAAAAATTTAAAATAAATTGTGAGCCTTTAGTATCACTTTAATACTTTTGGGGGATATGGTACAAGTGTGTTGTCCATGTGTTAACTGGGATGTTTACTTCATCCACCTGTGGAAGGGATGGAGTATATTAACAGCTTCATTGTAATGGCAGCCAGCTATGACTCAGGTCACTTTGTAAGGTAGAAATGCGTCAACATGACTATCTGGGACAGTTTCGGCTTTGAAGAAAAGCTTATGCAAGGACTCTCTGCTGGGTGCCAGCCATTTCTTTCATCTGCATACACAAGGAAAACTAAAAAGTGACCATGTGCACAAGCCCTGGTTTTTAGTGAGAAATGTCGGGTTTTGTATTTGTCCATGAAACATTTCTTAAGAGCAATAACAGGAAAAACTGATCTAAGGTCACTCAATATGCCACCCAGCAGCATATAATTCAATTTCTATAATTAATATATTTTATATATTATAATTAAATATCTAACACAACATATTTTTTGTAAGTGCAACCATTCTAAGCAATTTTCAAGTGTAGCATGTATTTATTAATCTTCACCAAGATCACATTATTATTCTGGATTATGCTTCCATCTGATTTTCTCATCAGAAGAGCATACCCATCTTTCCAATATCCAGGGCAAGCATCTATTTCCTGGACTTATATGCGCACATTTAGAGAGGACGCATTCATGTAAATAATGCTGCCTGTGCAGCTCTTGGCCATGTTCAGTGTCCGACTCAGATCTGTTTCCTGCTGCTGGTGTCCCCTCTTGTAACTGGATACATTACAATGTAGCATTAGAATTAGTGAGAGAAGAGGAGGCCGAGGAAATGCTTCTTCCTGCACGCAGCATATTGATATATTTCAGCTTAGGCAAAGTCAGGTCCTGTCTTATTGTCAAGCAATTTCTCTGCTGTAAAACTATGTCCCGTAGACTGAAGCAATTGATATAAATCCCACTGTAGAATTATTGGACCTCACAAGATAGACCACACTGACTAGGACTATATAGACACGATTTTCCTTGGACTGAAGGCCATCAGCAACAGCCTGACTTTAAATACACAGAAGCTCAAAATAGTAGAAGTTATTTAGGAAAATAACTCACCTTAAATTGCTAGAGCTATCAAACTCTGAAGCACATGTATCTGTCTGCTTGTTAGAATGATTGTGAAAAGCATAAACAGACATGCTTGGGTGTTCAATGAGAAGGTTCTCCATAGGGCTGGTCTCCACCTCATTAGTGGTCAACTCTCCAGCAGTAAAGCAGGGAGGTGGAGTTACAAACCAGCTCTCTTCCATAGGACAAGAATCAAAATGGACAAAGTACGGGTCACTAGTATTTCCAAACTGTTTCAAGGCACCAGACGTTAAGGACAATACGGGGTGTTCATCAACAAAAACTATTTCTTCTAATGTAGAGGCTTCTTCTTCTGTTCCAGTGCAGGCATCGACTTTGAAGGGCAAGAAAAAAAGTGAAAAACATAGTGAAAAAGCATATAAAAATAAAATGAAGTACAGTCAATGAAATGTTATAACAACTGTGTAGTCATTTTTATAAAGTTCTTTACTTTAAAAATACACATGAACCCCTGTCCTTCCTCCATGGACCACAAGTCCAATTTTCTCAAAATGGCTGAATTTAAAAAAGGATACAAGTATCTGGCATGTATATTTAGTACATCTCTGCAATATATGATCATTTCCCCGGTTTTTAAAAAACACTGCAGTACTAAAAAAAAAAAAAAAAAAAAAAGGAAGGAAGAAGAGCATGATGGTAGGGCATTTAGGCCTATTTCAGACTTTATAATACTATGGGGTTCATTTACTAAAACTGGAGAATGCAAAATCTGGTGCATGGTAGAGAATCAGCTTCTAACTTCAGCTTGTTCAATTCATTTTTGGAAAAAAAAAAAACTGGCAGGTATACAGAGTTGTTCACCACACATTTCTTGTCCTACCTATGAAGTCCACCAGAATCCATTCATCCTCTTCTTTTTCACAAAGCTCCGGCTCATGGCTCAAGATGTTGCTGGAGTTGCCCATAAACATACTATTTAGTTTCTGGAACATTGCAGGGTTCCTTTACTAACCGTTCCTCGGTCCTCACAGTGATGGCTCAGATTCAGCCAGGTGGCACAGGCAGTGATAAAGTGCATAAAAATGTCTCAGCTTAAAAACAGAGGAAACATCACATCGGCTTTGTAGAAAACCTGCAGAACAAAAACAAAATAAGAGTAGATCGGTATTCATATGGACAAACGTGTAAGATCAAGTTCAAATGTGTTAGAAGACCGAGCCAAACCAAATCATGCAACGGACAATAAAACTGGATATAAATAGGAAAACGTTTGTTATCTTAGGCCGGCCATAGACACTTTGAAATATTGACCAGTTCAGCAGCAACTGGCGAGATTCAAACCATGTTTGGGCAGGCTGAACGTACCAAGTGGCAAGGTGACCAATCCTGGCGGGGACAGCTTCCAATCCCCCCTGCTGGAAGAATACGTCTCGGCAGGAGGGATTCCCCTGTCTGTTTCCTGCAACCAATTTGCACCGTCTATGGTCTGCTTTAGTCAGAGCTGAGCTCACAACAGGCCCTGGTTACGTAGGACTGTCGCAATCACCCTTTTTCAGACTTTTTGACACTGAGGAACCATTGGAAAGAAATAAATTGCAGGTCTTGTGGAACCCCTGCTAAAATCTTTGTTGGCAGTCAGTGGGAAAAATGTTCTTTAGTTTAGCAGCCAGTAGGGATGAGCTTAGGTGTGTTTGGACATGAGACCAGCCGCGCGTATGGAAGTGGCGTATATGTGTGTGTGGCTGTGGGGCATGGAATGTCTCCACTACCTACGATTGGCTTTCAGCTTTGACAGCTTCTGGACAGCAAAGCTGAGGCGGGTTCAGACTTGTGTCTGGACATGCCTGAGCTCATCGCTGGTGGCCTGTAAGAAGAATGCTGCACTTACAGTGCTGGTCAGAATGTCCTCTTACAAAACAGCAAAAAAGATAAATCGGTGCCATGCAGCTGACTGTCAAGCGGTGCTTGCCCTAGGAACTATGCAGGCATCATCAAATAGGAAGTTAATCAGCAACACTTTAAAGGGACAATCATCAGGTCTCAAACAAAAAGGCCTTAACCACAATTAGCCCACGTTCACATTGAGGGTGGGTTTGAAATCGTTTCAAACCGGCAATGCAGTCCGACTTCGGAGGAGATTTGACAGACACCCGTGTGGGTTCATGCACAGAGGTCTATTCAAATCACCCCTGAAGTCGCCAAAAGTAGTGCAGGAACTACTTTTGGGAATCGGTGCGGCGCCACAAAGTCGGCGTCGCACCGATTCGGATTGAGCCATTGCTGGCGATTTAACATGTCAAATTGCATGTCAAAACTGCCCGATGTAAACGAGGGCTAACAGAGACCTGCGCTGTCTGAAAAGGAAGCTAAGGAAAGAACACGTAGAGTAGAGCTTCACGATTAATCGTTAAAAAAAAAAACTGCAATCTCGATTCAACCCCCATTACAATCTCTATGCAGCATTTACACGATTCATTAGTGTAAGTGCAGAGACGTCCTCTACTCACTCAGAGCTATAAAAAAAAAATAAAAAAAAAAGGAAAAAAAAAGTTTATCAAAATTTATAAACAAAGTGTCTTTTAGATCAAAGGAATGAAGTTTGGTCTGTAAATGAGGTCAGTTTAACCACTTAACCGGGCGAATTCCAGCACTCCTCTCCTACATATAAAAATCTAAATTTTTTCATGTTTTTGCTAGAAAATTACTCAGAACCCCCAAACACACACACACACATACATACACACACACACTATATTATATATACACACACACACACATTATATAAACAAAAACAGTAAAGTTAGCCCAATTTTTGTGTATAATGTGAAAGATGATGTTACGCCGAGTAAATAGATACCTCACATGTCACGCTTTAAAATTACATACACGTGGAAGTCTCCATAAGCGACGCTTTAAATTTTTTTACAGGTTATCTTTTTAGAGTTACAGAGGAGGTTTAGTGCTAGGATTATTGCTCTTGTTCTAACATTTGCGGCGATACCTCACGTGTGTGGTTTGAACACCGCTTACATATGTGGGCTGGACTTGCGTATGCATTCGCTTCTCTGTGCAAGCTCGTGGGGACACTAATTTTTTTTATTGTTTATTTTACTTTTTTTATTTTAACACAGTCTTTTATTTTTTTTTTTTTTGGCTCACTTTTATTCCTATTACAAGGAATGTAAATATCCCTTGTAATAGGAATGGTGCACGATAGGTCAAAAAGACCCCACATCTCTCCTCCCGGTCTCTCCAGCCATGACTTTGTTTACTAATGCCAGCCCGGGCGTGACATCATAACGTCGAGCCCGGGCCCCTGAGGGTCATAGAGATGACTGGTGACCTAGTGGTCACCAGTCAACTCCCTGACAAACCTCCTGCGGTGACGGATTTGTTCCCCAGCCCGCCGAAGGCACAGCCGGACCCAGGGAAGCACCGGAGGGCGTCTACTCCTACTGCCTATAACAACGATCCAGTGGCTGAACTGCCGCTATGATCATTCTTATGGTGCACAGAATCGCTGGCCAGAAAGAATGATATCTGAATGGTGCCTGTAGCTGCAAATTACATAGAACCTCATATATATATATATATATATATATATATACACACACACACACACACACACACACACACACACACACACACACACACACATATACCCACACATATAATGTCGGAGAGGTGTACACGGTGTCACAGGGGCGATCCATGGGGAAACCTCTATGGCTGTGTGCTCCCCTCTTCTGCAGCCACAGAAGGAACTGATAGCACTCAGCATGGAGGGACTGGAGGTTCAGACTTGGCGGCTGGTGGGTCGGTTGCTCGGTCCTTGACATCACGGCAGCCATGTGCCTCCACCCTCTTCCTCCTCCTAGGCCAATGGAATAGCTCCTCCTTTCGGCCAATCGGGAAATGGGTCTCCGGACCCACTTCCTGATTGGCCAGGAGGAGAAACAGTGTGACAATAGCGAATATTCATTTGCTATTGTCACACAACTGGGTGGGCTAACTGCCCAGTGCCCACCCTTTTATGAAGCCTACTGGTGCCTTTGGCTCTAATCACGTGCTTCAAAAAAAAAAAAAAAAAAAAACCCCATTGGAATCCATGCGTCCAGCGCCCTGT
>BLSH010142615.1:481548-494446 GCA_018402905.1 Glandirana rugosa | reverse complement strand
CACTTGAGTGAAAACACTCTAAAGCCCATTGCGCCCCTCATGGACAGGCCGCCACTGGTAATAGGTAGATACTGTATATGAATGTGGGGCAGTCTTCTTTACAAACTTTAGCTTAAACAAGGTTTATTAAAAGATCATAAATCACAAGTTATTATAAACAATTTTAAGATCAGATCGCTGGAACAGCAGCTGGGGTGTTGTCTAAATTCCTCCTTACAAAATAGTGTGTACTGCTGCCTCTGACTGCTAGTTTTGCTAAATTTGGTGAGATTATTGAGGTTCTCACTGTTCTCCTTGTTGGAGAGTAAACTATAGCTAATGACCTATTGACAAGCATCTCCCTGCTTCTGCGTCACTCATTCTATAATCTGGGCTTCCTGATCCACTGTAATACACCATTAGTCATCAGATCATCAGTTATTTAGGGTGAGGGACTGACATAAGGAAGCAAAGCCCTGCCTCTACCAAGATGGCCATCTCCACAGAGATACAGTATCTCACAAAAGTGAGTTCACCCCTCACATTTTTGTATATAATTTATTATACCTTTTCATGTGGCAACACTGAAGAAATGACACTTTGCTACAATGTTACATAGTTAGTCAGGTTGAAAAAAGACACAAGTCCATCCAGTTCAACCAAAAAAAAAAAAATGTATATACACACACACACACACACATACAACCAAATAATCCCATATACAATCCTTCACCCACAGTTGATCCAGAGGAAGGCAAAAAACCCCAGCAAAGCATGGATCCAATTTGCTATAACGGGGGAAAAAATTCCTTCCTGATTCCCCGAGAGGCAATCGGATTCACCCTGGATCAACTCAACTTTATAAGTAGTGAGTGTACAGCTTGTATAACAGTGCAAATTTGCTGTCCCCTTAACCACTTCCCATCCACAGGACGTCTATTGACGTCCTGGGATTTCAGTGGCGATATCTCAATGATGCACCTGCAGGCATCATTAAGGTATCATTTTTTTCCTCAGGGGATTCCCATCACCGTAAGAATGATCATAGCGGCAGGTCAGCCGCTTGATCGTTCTTATAGGCGGCGGGAGGGGGCGCCCCCCCCCCTCCCGTCGCCCTCCGGTGCTTCTCCCGACTCACCTGAGCGATCGGTGGCCAGGAGAAGGAATCGCCTGCCGCCGGATGCTGGGGCCAGAGATTTCCGAGGGGCAGATGTCCCTCGGTCATCTCTATGGCTCTCGGAGGCCCGGGCGCACGTCGTGACGTCACTTCCGGGTCTCCGAAGTAAACAACAGCCGTTAAAGGGGAAGGAAAGGCTGAGATCGTCTTTTTTCTGATCTCAGCCTTTCCAGCCTGTAGGAGAGATGTAGGGTCTTATAGACCCTGCATCTGTCCATAAAGAGGACCTGTCACTCACTTTTCCTATTACAAGGGATGTTTGCATTCCTTGTAATAGGAATAAAAGTGATCAAAAAAATAAAGTGAAAAAGTGTCAAAAAAAAAAAAAAATTAAAAGCATCCCGTCCCCGCGAGCTCGCGCACAAAAGCGAACGCATACCTAAGTCGAGCCCACATATGTAAATGGCGTCCAAACCACACATGTGAGGTATCGCCACATGCGTTAGAGTGAGAGCAATAAGTCTAGCCCAATAGCTCCTCTGTAACTCAAAACACCTAACCTGTAAAAATTTTTAAACATCGCCTATGGAGATTTTTAAGTACCAAAGTTCAGCGCCATTCCACGAGTTTGCGCAATTTTAAAATGTGACATGTTTGGTATCTATTTACTTGGCATAACATCATCTTTCACATTATGAAAACCAATTGGGCTAACTTTACGGTTTTGTTTTTTATTAATTCATTAAACTTTTTTTTTTTCCAAAAGAAAAAGCGTTCGAAAAATCGCTGCGCAAATACCGCATGACATAAAAAGTTGCAACAACCTCCATTTTATTCCCTAGAATCTTTGCTAAAAAAACATATATAATGTTTGGGGGTTCTGAGTAATTTTCTAGCAAAAAAAAAAATTATGATTTATACATGTAGGAGAGGAGTTCCAGAAATGGCCCGGATGCGAAGTGGTTAAAATAACTCAACACAGCCATTAATATCTAAATTGTTGGCAACAAAAAGTGAGTACACCCCCTAAGTGAAAATGTCAGAATTGGGCCCAATTAGCCATTTTCCCTCACCGGTGTCATGTGACTCGTTAGTGTTACGAGGTCTCAGGTGTGAATAAGGAGCAGGTGTATTAAATTTGATGTCATCGCTCTCGCATACTGGTCACTGGAAGTTCAACATGGCACCTCATAGCAAAGAACTATGAGGACCTGAAAAAAAAGAATTGTTGCTCTACATAAAGAAGATAGCCAAGACCATGAAACTGAGCTGCAGCACGGTGGCCAAGACCATACAGCGGTTTAACGGGACAGGTTCCACTCAGAACAGGCCTCGCCATGGTCGACCAAAGAAGTTTAGTGCATGTGCTCAGTGTCAAATCCAGAGGTTGTCTTTGGGAAATAGACGTATGAGTGCTGCCAGCATTGCTGCAGAGGTTGAAGGGGTGGGGGGTCAGCATGTCAGTGCATAGACCATACGCAGAACACTGCATCAAATTGGTCTGCATGGCTGTAATCCCAGAAGGAAGCCTCTTCTAAAGATGATGCACAAGAAAGCCTGCAAACAGTTTGCTGAAGACAAGCAGACTAAGGACATGGATTACTGGAATGATGAGACCAACAAACGTATCTGGTTCAGATGGTGTGAAGCGTGTGTGGTGGCAACCAGGTGAGGAGTACAAAGACAAGTGTGTCTTGCCTACAGTCAAGCATGGTGGTGGGAGAGTCATGGTCTGGGGCTGCATGAGTGCTGCCGGCACTGGGGAGCTACAGTTCATTGAGGGAACCATGAATGCCAACATGTACTGTGACATACTGAAGCAGAGCATGATCCCCTCCTTTCAGAGACTGGGCCGCAGGGCAGCATTCCAACATAACGACCCCGAAAACACCTCCAAGACAACCACTGCCTTGCTAAAGAAGCTGAGGGTAAAGGTGATGGATTGGCCAAGCATAGCTCAAGACCCAAACCCTATTGAGCATCTGTGGGGCATCCTCAAATGGAAGGTGGAGGAGCGCAAGGTCTCTAACATCCACCAGCTCCGTGATGTCATCATGGAGGAGGAGTGGAAGAGGACTCCAGTGGCAACCTGTGAAGCTTTGGTGAACTCCATGCCCAAGAGGGTTAAGGCAGTGCTGGAAAATAATGGTGGCCCCACAAAATATTGACACTTTGGGCCCAATTTGGACATTTTCACTTAGGGGTGTACTCACTTTTTTTCCAGCGGTTTAGACATTAATGGCTGTGTTGAGTTATTTTGAGGGGACAGCAAATTTACACTGTTATACAAGCTGTACACTCACTACTTTACATTGTAGAAAATTGTCATTTCTTCAGTGTTGTCACATGAAAAGATATAATAAAATATTTACAAAAATGTGAGCGTTGTACTCACTTATGTGAGATACTGTACAGTGCAGAACAATTGATGGCAAGTCAGTAGTGGGGAAAAGTTTAGCTGCAGAGTCTATTGGCTACACTGGTTTGTCAAAGTATAATAAATGTAGCCTGTCTAGAACATGTCATCCTATGGTTTACATGTCTGATTCAAAATGTATCACATGCTGATCATACTAGCCTACCTGGCTTACAGAAATGGGAAGAAGGTTGGAAAAACTGGTTAAAAGGGTTGCTAAAAAGAGACATCCTGACACTTCCTGTAAAAAAAAAAAAAAAAAAAAAATTACAAATATTTACTGGCTAGGTTGTGTGTCAGAATGATTTCCAAGATAGCACCATACAAACCTTAGCAGGGGATGTGTACACTTATTTTAAGAAAATTGCTACATAAAATGACCTTTGGCTATATTAGGAATCTGACTGCACCCACTTATAAATAGCAGAATAAAAATATACAAAGATCCTTATGTGGTGTGGAAAAACCGACATAACCACAGTGTGAGTGTTTTTCCCTGAACACTCTATAAACCAGGGGTAGGCATCTACCTGAACAACACAGGAGAAGTCAAAGGTCACCAGGCACAATGTCGCCTCCTCACACCCGATTACCGTGTCCCAATCGTATGCATTGCAAGGCAATCATGGGTTTAAATAAGGTGGTGAGGAGGCCACTTATTGCCTCCTTACTACCTGCTGCACCTGTGAATGAGCCTTTAGTTGCATTTGGCAGCAGCACCCTTAGAGCCCTTTCACACACGGGCGGTCCGTTTTGACAGACTCCGTTTGCTCAGCAGGGATCGATCCATTGATTACGGTAGATGTCAGCAGACATGTCACCACTGACATCCCTCGCTCCATAGAGGTGAATGCAGCGGACGATCAGGTCCGCCTGAAAAACAGACAGGCGGACCTGCATGTGTGAAAGGGGACTTAGAGTTCATTCACACAAAGTTGGGGGGGGGGTTTAAAAACCTGCGGTTGATTTGCAGATTTACCTGCTGTACTGCACAAGGTTGCAGGGCATTTGCAGTGTATTGCGTCACACTGACCTTTCATGCATGGGACAGGAGGCAGCACTACAGAGGAGGCATCGGCTTATGTGGCTGTTCATCTATACTACAGCTAGAACTTTACAAGTAGTCCCTCTGCATTGCTTTCTGTTTAATGCTCTGGGATGGTGGGTCAGCAAGCCCAGACCACAATCTACTGGTTGCTGACACCAGCTCTAAACGGTGTTCTCTTGTCACCCTCTCATATGGTAACTGCTTTATCTCAGCCAAGAACAGATACAGTATCTCACAAAAGTGAGTACACCCCTCACATTTTTGTAAATATTTTATTATATCTTTTCATGTGACAACACTGAAGAAATGACACTTTGCTACAATGTAAAGTAGTGAGTGTACAGCTTGTATAACAGTGTAAATTTGCTGTCCCATCAAAATACCTCAACACACAGCCATTAATGTCTAAACCGCTGGCAACAAAAGTGAGTACACCTCTAATGAAAATGCCCACACTGGGCCCAAAGTGTCAATATTTTGTGTGGCCACCATTATTTTCCAGCACTGCCTTAACCCTCTTGGGCATGGAGTTCACCAGAGCTTCACAGGTTGCCACTGGAGTCCTCTTCCACTCCTCCATGATTACATCACAGAGCTGGTGGATGTTAGAGACCATGCGCTCCTCCACCTTCTGTACGAGGATGCCCCAGAGATGTTCAATAGGGTTTAGGTCTGCAGACATGCTTGGCCAGTCCATCACCTTTACCCTCTGCTTCTTTAGCAAGACAGTGGTCGCCTTGGAGGTGTGTTTGGGGTCATTGTGTTGGAATACTGCCCTGCGGCCCAGTCTCCAAAGGGAGGGGATTATGCTCTGCTTCAGTACGTCACAGTACATGTTGGCATTCATGGTTCCCTCAATGAACTGTAGCTCCCCAGTGCCAGCAGCACTCATGCAGCCCCAGACCATGACACTCCCACCACCATGCTTGACTGTAGGCAAGACACACTTGTCTTTGTACTCCTCACCTGGTTGCCGCCACACACACACACAAACACTTGACACCATCTGAACCTAATATGTTTATCTTGGTCTCATCAGACCACAGGACAAGGTTCCAGTAATCAAAGTCCTTAGTCTGCTTGTCTTCAGCAAACTGTTTGCCGGCTTTCTTGTGCATCATCTTTAGAAGAGGCTTCCTTCTGAGACAACAGCCATGCAGATTGATTTTATGCAGTGTATGGTCTGAGCACTGACAGGCTGACCCCACCCCTTCAACCTATGCAGCAATGCTGGCAGCACTCATATGTCTATTTCCCAAAGACAACTTCTGGATATGGCGCTGAGCACTCAACTTCTGTGGTCGATCATGGCAAAGCCTATTCTGAGTGGATCTTGTCCTGTTAAACCGCTGTATGGAGTTGACTACCATGCTGCAGCTCAGTTTCAGGGTCTTGGCAATCTTCTTATAGCCTAGGCCATCTTTATGTAGAGCAACAATTCTTTTTTTCAGATCCTTAGAGAGAGTTCTTTGCCATGAGGTGCCATGTTGAACCTCAGTATGAGAGAGTGAGAGTGATAACACCAAATTTAACACACCTGCTCCTTATTGACACCTGAGACCTTGTAACACTAACGAGTTACATGACACCAGGGAGGGAAAATGGCTAATTGGGCCCAATTTGGACATTTTTACTTAAGGGTATACTCCCTTTTGTTGCCAGCGGTTTACACATTAAATGGCTGTGTGTTGAGTTATTTTGAGGGGACAGCAAATTTATACTGTTATATAAGCTGTACACTCACTACTTTACATTGTAGCAAAGTGTCATTTCTTCAGTGTTGTCAGATGAAAAGATAGAATAAAATATTTACAAAAATGTGAGGGGTGTACTCACTTTTGTGGGACACTGTATTTAGTGATGGGTATATGGGAGATATTTAGTTGTGGGGTATTAAATGGTTATTAAACCCAAAAGCAAAACATCAAAGTGGAGCTCTGCTTGTTTGCCTCCCCACCCCCTCCACTGCCACATTAGGTACCTGCTCCCACCTTCGGTTCAGTTCACCACAGTGAAGTGAGCCAGAAGTTTGACCCGGCGGCGCCAGCACCCGAGCGCCGATTCAAGAATCTGCTCAAATGAGGACACCGCTGGTGCCCTAATAGTAAAAGTCAGCAGCTACAGTATTTGTATTCAAGTTTTCTTCCCTTTATTTTCACCTGGTGATCCTGTCAGTAGGGCTGGCTAAACATTATACAATTTTCTTTTCCTTTAGATTTACCAAAACCATATATAATATGAGGTCAAATCTATACACTTAAATTTGTAATGCAAGGGTCTGCCTGATTGCATACAAATTGAAAAAGGTAAATCGTAGAGCCCTTTCACACTGGGCCGCCCGAACATCAGCGTAAAACACTGCTAGTTTAGCAGTGCTTTAACGCTGTTATAGTGGTGCTTTGGCGCCACTATTCGGACGGCAGCAGGGCGCCTTTAACCCCTAAGAAGGGGTTAAAAGGAGTCAGTGCGCCATGCTTCCGAAGTGATGTGCCAGCACTTACCATTCATTCCAATGGCAGGGGCGGTGTATACACCGCTCTTCCACCGCCCCAAAAATAATGCTTGCAGGACTTTTTTTCCTGTCCTACAAGCTCACCACCCCAGTGTGAAAGCACTCAAGCTTTCACACTGAGGTGGATTAGAAGGCGCTTTACAGGTGCTATTTTTAGCGCAAAACTGCATGCAAAGTGCCTTCAGTGTGAAAGGGGTCTAAAGGAAATTGAACAAGAAAATTGTATAATGTACAGTCAGCTTAAGTCTTATTTTATCAACAGAACAAGTTTCCCTGCAGATGCAGCAGTTAGAGAGCTAAGACCATTTATGACTGGCAGGGGTGCTTACAAATGATTTTTATTATTCAAAACGTTTAGTCCAAAAGGGGAAAACAAAAACTGTTGCTGTAACTGTTTAAAAAGTGTTAGCTGGAGTTTGGCTTCAGTTTGTTGTTGCTAGTGCAACACTCCCCTCCACACAGACTGAAAATGCTGCTGTCCAAAAGGTATTGATCCTTCATCCAGAGAGAGTAGGCACACCAAGACAGGAAGAGTGTTACTGGCCAGATCACCAGGTGAAAACAGAGGGGAAAGGCTTAAAAAAGAAAAAACGAATGCAGCCACCACATACGGTGCCTTGAAAAAGTATTCAAACCCTTCGAAATTTTCCACATTTTGTCATGTTACAACCAAAAAGGTAGATGTATTTTATTGGGATTTTGTGTGCTAGACCAACACAAAGTGGTACAGAATTGTGAAGTGGAAGGAAAATTATAATTGGTTTTCAAAATGTTTTACAAATAAATGTGAAAAGTGTGGGGTGCATTTGTATTCAACCCTCCTGAGTCAATACTTTGTAGAACCTCCTTTCACTGCAATTACAGCTCCAAGTCTTTTGGGGAAGTCTCTACCAGCTTTGCACATCTAGAGAGGACATTTTTGCCCATTCTTTGCAAAATAGCTCAAGCTCTGTCAGATTGAATGGAGAGCGTCTGAACAACAATTTTCAAGTCTTGCCACAGATTCTCAATTGGATTTAGGTCTGGACTTTGATTGGGCCATTCTAACACATGAATATGCTTTGATCTAAGCCATTCCATTGTAGCTCTGGCTGTATGTTTAGGGTAGTTATCCTGCTGGAAGGTGAACCTCCGCCCCAGTCTCAAGTCTTTTGCAGACTAATAGGTTTTCTTCTAAGATTGCCCTGTATTTGTCTCCATCCATCTTCCCATCAACTCTGACCAGCTTCCCTGTCCCTGCTGAAGAAAAGCATCCCCACAACATGATGCTGCCACCACCATGTTTCACAGTAGGGATGGTGTGCACAAGGTGATGTGCAGAGTTAGTTTTCCGCTACACATAGGGTTTTGTCTTTAAGCCAAAACGTTCAATTTTGGTCTCATCTGACCAGAGCACCTTCTTCCACATGTTTTTGAGTCCCTCACATGGCTTCTCGCAAACTGCAAATGGGACTTCTTATGGTTTTCTTTCAACAACGGCTTTCTTCTGGCCATTTCCAGGCAAGACTTGTGGAGTTCACGACTAATAGTTGTCCTGTGGACAGATTCTCCCACCTGAGCTGTGGATCTCTACAGCTCCGCCAGAGTTACCATGGGCCTCTTGGCTGCTTCTCTGATGAATGCTCTCCTTGCCCGGCCTGTCAGTTTAGGTGGTCAGTCATGTCTTAGTAGGTTTGCAGTTGTGCCATACTCTTTACATTTTCGGGTGATGGACTGAACAGTGCTCCGTGAGATATTCAAAGCTTGCGATATTTTTTATAACCTAACCCTGCTTTAAACTTCTCCACAACTTTATCCCTGACCTGTCTGGTGTGTTCCTTGGCCTTCATGGTGCAGATTGTTCACTAAGGTTCTCTAACAAACCTCTGAGGACTTCACAGAACAGCTGTATTTATACTGAGATGAAATTACACACAGGTGGACTCTTTACTAATTAGGTGACCTCTGAAGACAATTGGTTCCATTAGATTTTAGTTAGGGGTATCAGAGCAAAGGGGGCTGAATACAAATGCATGCCACACTTTTCATATATTTATCTGTAAAAAATGTCGAAAACCATTTATCATTTTCCTTCTACTTCACATTTATGTGCCACTTTATGTTGGTCAATCACATAAAATCCCAATAAAATACATTTATGTTTTTGGTTGTAACATGACAAAATGTGGAAAATGTCAAGGGGCATGAATACTTTTTCGAGGCACTGTACAAGGATTGATCAGCTCTAATATATCGCTTTTTGGTTTTAGATTTAATGCTGCCTTCAATTCTGGGAGAACACTGGAAGGCCAAGCCACCATTTCTTGCCTTGGACAAAAAAATCATGGAACGATTTAAACAGATTTGGAAAGTAAAAGAAAAATGATCACACTAGTTCTGTAACACACTAGACCACATGTGGCAAACACAAGACCCACAGGCCGAATCCTGACACTGACACATCCGTGTGAAAGGGCCCTACAAATTGTGATACTTCATGTATTATACCAGAGGCCAGCTGGTAAAGAGTTCTACAACTGATCACCGGTTAGCAGAATCATTTCTTCTCAGAGCTCCCAGGATTCTGCCTCCTATATCCAGGCAAACCAAGCAAGTGTGCCAACCTGACAGCTTTCTCTCTGCTTTTGCAAGTTGTGCAATTATCAACTCTTCTCCACTTTAAAGGGATTCGAACGGATCTTTTTAAAATAACAAACATGCTCTGTGCAGTGGTTTTGCACAATGCAGCCCTCTTCTTTTTGGGTCCCCGCCAACACTCCTGGCTCCTCCCATCTGCCGAGTGCCCCCCAATAGCAAGCCTCTTGTTTTGGGGGCACTCAAGCTGGCTCGGCCCCGAGGCGTGTGTCCACACACACACACACACGCACACACGAGTGTGGTTCAGCCCTGATCTTCACTTTCTTCTCATTGGCTCAATGACTGATTGACAACAGCAGGAGCCAATGTTGTCAATGTGTGAGCCAATGTCGAAAAGAGACCTGGGAGAGCCGATGAACTCATGCACATGCTGGAGATTGGGCTTACGTAAGTATCAGGGAGAACAGTGCTCTCTGCATTCAGAATTACCTAAAGCAGAACTACAGCCCACCTCTCAGGTGAACCCCCACTTCAGTAGCCTTCATTACAGCACATGCCCAGATATGTTGATGGGTCTCGTCTTACCTTCAGTTCCTGGCAAAGCCTGTTGGCACATCTGCACACATACAGATGGCATTCCACACATGTGCATAGCTGAGGCGGCTGGTGTTTTTTTTTTTTTCTGGGGGCCGATAAATAACCACCCCATTCCCCCCCTGCTCGCAGTCTGCCAGTCAGTCCGGCACTTACCCCATCTAAGTAGCCGGCGGCTACTCTTGTGTCCTCTCCTTCAGCACGGCAGCTTCTGCCATACGTCTTTCTCTCCTCCTCCTAGGTGTCCAATAGAATCGCCTGTCCTTTCAGCCAACAGGTGACAGGCGGATCCGTCTTCATCCGATCTGCCCATAGAGGACAGCAGGGAGCTGACAGGTCCGTCCCTGCACAGCGTGTCATCCGCCGACTCAGTGATCAACGGAGAGGTATCCTGCTGGGCGGATCCGCTCAGTGTGAAAGGAGCCTTATTAAAAAAATTTTTGTAACAGAGACAGGGGGGAGGAGGTAGTCAGCATGACGACTTTAAAGGTGATAAACCTTCTGTGCTGTATCTCCCACCCCCCCTCCCTTTTCTCACATGAGCCCAATCTGATCCAGTGACGTGCATGAGCGCTCCCTCCTCACTGGGCAAATTGATAGCATCGGGAGCCATCAAATTTGATGCTGTGACACAGGAGCAGGGGGCAGGGTTGAGCCACCTGATCTGTGTCCATTGATGCAGGCAGGGTGGCTCAGGAGCGAGCATTGCACAGGTGCCCCCATGGAAAGCAGCATTCCATGGGGGCACCTGCTGAAGAGGAGGGGCCTGGAGTGCTGGCGGAGGACCTCAGAAGTGCAGGATCCGGGCTGCTCTCTGCAAAAACATTGCACTGAGCAGGTAAGTATAGACATGTTTGTTATTTTAATAAAATATAAAAGATTAAATACAAAGTAAAATAGTCATATTTTATATTATGAATAATAATAATAGTAACAAAAAAAAAAAAAAAAAAAATACACAAAATAAGAATCGTATTATTATTATAAAAATCTATATTATTATTCAAAATAATAAAAAGTAAAAAAAAAAGTGTTTATATTTAAGATTTTTAATTTAGCATAATAAATAATCATCATCACAAGAGAAGAAACTCTTTATTACACAAAAATATATGATTAGTAATATTATTAATATTTTTTTTGAATTATAAGATTATTCCTCTTTTGTGGTGAGGTTTTATTATTATGATTCTACATTAAAAATAAAAACATAAAACACATTTTACTTTTTATTATAATAAAGTTTTTTTGTATGATAAAAATATAATTCTTATTTTGTGACGTTATAATTAATATAAAATATAAACAAAATGACTATTTTTTGTTTGTAATGAATAATAAAACAATACTTAATAAAAGGTGATATTATTGCGGGTTGTACAATGAGGAGCACATCGCCCGATATACTGAGCGGAGCTCAGCAGCGGAGCCGTGTGGCGGGGGTTGGGCATTACACCGGCCGGGTGAACTCGTCTCCTACAACAAGTTGAGGTCACACCGGGAGAGGAGGGCAGTGGGCGTGCACGGTGCGGAATGACAACAGATTGCGTCAGGGATGTGGGCGGGCACAGGGGCGGGGCATACTAGTATCAACTCAAACTCACAACAACGTCATCCGTGTCACACAAAGGAAAGGGGCAGCTCCCCCTGAGCAGCCAGCGCTGGCCAGTGACCCGCATAGTGAGGCAGAGAGCCCCGCACCCCCTTAGTATAGCCCCCCCCCCCCGCCCGCACACACACGGCCCCCATAGCACACAGCAGCGGGAGGTGACACGGAGAGGTGAGGACTCAGGCGCGCGGCCGGGGATGGAACGTTCCATCCGCTGTGGAGGTGGAGAGCGCCGCGCGCCCCAGTGTGGGCTGGGAGAGTGCCTCGCGCCGCACAGAACCCCCCTCTACCCTCCGCACAGGTGGGAGAGTGCGCCTCACATTCCTCCCCGCACACACCGCGGATACTCACTGGGTGAAGGGGTTCAGCACATCCCGCTCCAGTAGTCTCCGTTATAATAATGAGGTAGTTCCGGGCGTGAGTCAGTAGCGGGGACGGTGTGAGGGGCAAAGCTCTCCCGTGTCGCTCGGTTCTCTTCTCACCTCCCAACTGAAGCTTTTGTTGTTCTACAACTCAGTTTGCAAACAGCTGATCGGGTCGTGACGTCGCGGAAACCCGCCGGCCAATGGCAGGCAGGGGGAGGGCTGTCGTTAACGCACGTGACTGTTAGGGCCAGGCTTACACCTAGTCCGGGCTGTCAGTCATAGAGGAGCCTGGGGGGCATGTCTGGGCACAGCCGGGGAGCTCAGTGTCCGGGGTCCTCCATCCCTGGCCGCTCACTGATTGGAGGAGACAGCAGGAGCCCACCACAGCACGGGGTCTCTGACGTCTGTACCATGTCCTCTACCAGTCTCTGACGCCTGTACTATGTTCTCTGTGTAATACTTCGACGATCTCTAAGGACGTTGTCCTCTCGTGTCTAAGCAATGACAACCCCGGGGTGTACTTCACAGGTACTCGGTGTTCAACCAGAGGGGTCGTCACACTTGATACCCCGGGGCACGACACCACCCGAGGACGACAGAGGAGGTTAGTCACTCGCCGGTCCCTACCTCCTGGGGCCTGTGACTCGAGGGGCCGACACGGGTCTGTACGGGGGGTCCGAG
>BLSH010142615.1:454432-465113 GCA_018402905.1 Glandirana rugosa | reverse complement strand
TGTCCTCTACCAGTCTCTGACGCACATATAGCTCCTGTACTATGCCTGCAGTCTCTGACCGTCTCCTGTACAATGTCTGCAGTCTCTGACCATCTCCTGTAGTATGCCCGCAGTCTCTGACCAGCTCCTGTAGTATGCCCACAGTCTCTGACCCTCTCCTGTAGTATGTCCGCAGTCTCTGACTGCCTCTTGCAGTATGCCAGCACTCTGACCAGCTCCTGTAGTATTCCTGCAGTCTTTGACCATCTCGTGTAGTATGCCCGCAGTCTCTGACCATCTCCTGTACTATGTTTGCAGTCGCTTACCATCTCCTGTAGTATGCCCGGAGTCTCTGACCAACTCCTGTAGTATACACGCAGTCTCTGACCATCTCCTGTAGTATGCCCGCAGTCTCTGACCATCTCCTGTAGTATTCCCGCAGTCTCTGACCACCTCCTGTAGTATGCCTGCAGTCTCTGACCAGCTCCTCTAGTATGCCCACAGTCTCTGACCATCTCCTTTAGTATGCCCACAGTCTGACTGTCTCCTGTACTATGCCTGCAGTCTCTGATCATCTACTGTAGTATGCCCCCAGTCTCTGACCCTTTCCTGTAGTATGTCTGCAGTCTCTGACCATCTCTTGTAGTATGTCTGCAGTCTCTGACCCTCTCCTTTAGTATGTGTATTAATGTGCCACTTTACTTACTTAATTATTTGGGATTGCTCCACTGCTCAGTAAGTGGCAATGATGAGCAGTAACCTTTAGAAACCAAACAGTGAACAGTAGCGATCTGCTGCAATATCTAGCAACCAATCAGTGAGTGGCAAAGATGTGCTATAACCCATAGCAACCAATCAGTGAGCGGTAATGATGTGCTGTAACCCAAAGAAACCAATCAGTGAGTGGTAATGATGTGCGGTAACGGATAGAAACCAATCAGTGAGTGGTAATGATGTGTTGTAACCCATAACAACCAATCAGTGAGCGGTAATGTGTTGTAACCCCTAGCAACCAATCAATGAGTGGTAATGATGTGCTGTAACCCCTAGCAACCAATCAGTGAGCGGTAATGATGTGCTGTTACCCATAGAAACCAATCAGTGAGTGGTAATTATGTGCTTTAATCTCTAGCAACCAGTGAGCAGTAATAATGTGCTGTAACTTCTAGAAACCAATCGGCAAGCAGGAATTATGTGTTGTAACCTCTAGCAACTAGTTAGTGAGTGGAAAGATCAGCTGTAACCTCTGGCAACTAATTGCAATCGGGACCTCATGTCTAAGTTTTGCCTAAGGCCTCACAAAGTCTAGAGCCGCCTCTGAAGGTGGGCACACAAAATATTGACACTTTGGGCCCAATTTGGACATTTTCACTTAGGGGTGTACTCACTTTTGTTGCCAGCAGTTTAGACATTAATGGCTGTGTGTTGAGTTATTTTGAGGGGACAGCAAATTTACACTGTTATACAAGCTGTACACTCACTACTTTACATTGTAGCAAAGTGTCATTTCTTCAGTGTTGTCACATGAAAAGATATAATAAAATATTTACAAAAATGTGAGGGGTGTACTCATTTTTGTGAGATACTGTATGTTTACCCACTTCATGGCCAGGCCACTTTTTGCTATTTGGCACTGCGCTATTTTAACTGACGATTGCACGGTCATGCAATGCTGTACGCAAAACAAAAATATATATATACTTTTTTCCCCCCACAAATAGAGCTTTCTTTTGGTGGCATTTGATCACCACTGAGTTTTTTATTTTTTGTGCTAAAAATTTAAAAATAGCATTTATTTTGAATATATATATATATTACTTTGTTATAAAACACAACCAATAAAAATGTTTTAAAAATCAAATTTCTTCATAAATTTAGGTTAAAATGTATATTGACTGGTTTGCTTATAAGTTATGCCATCTACAAACTGCTGGAACTTGTATGCATGTATGTATTTTTTTATACTTGTAATGGCGGTGATCAGTGACTTATGATGGGCAATCAATCTGACACTGAATGACACTTTGTGGGAGCTGGCTAGCTGCCACTGACATCTCCAGTGACACTAATACAGTGATAAGCGCTAATGATTTACACTGACACTGGCTGGGAAGGGGTTAATATTTATGGGCAATCACATAGTTAAAGTTATTGTAAAGGCAGAAGGTTTTTTATCTTAATGCAGTCTATGCATTAAGATAAAAAACCTACTGTGTAGCAGCCTCCCAAGCACCCCCATTTTCCAGCGATGTCCACGAGTGTTGAAGCCGTCCAGGGCACTCCTCCTGATTGACTGAGACACAGCAGTGGTGCCATTGGCTCCCGTGGCTGTCAATCAAAGTCAGTCAGCCAATCGGGAGAGGCAAGGTAGGGTCGGGCCTCTGTGTCTGAATGGATATACGGAGCTCTGACTTGGCTTTGGTGCCCCCATAGAAAGCTGCTGGCTGAGGGGGCACTCGAGAGGAGGGGGAGGCCAGGAGCAGCAAAGAGGGACTCAACAAGAGGAGAATCTGGGCTGCTCTGTGCAAAACCAACTGCACAGCGTAGGTCAGTATAACATGTTTGTTATTTAATTTTTTTTTTAAAAAACAAGAATTTACAATCACTTTAAGGCTTCATACACATGGGCGTTTTTTGACGCCACATTTTTTAGCATTTTTTGCAGCTCTCTATGTTATTCAATGGCCCCATAAAAACGCAGACATTTTTGAGCTGTAGATGGCGTCGGCGTTAGTGAGCTGAAAGTAGAACCCACGGCCAGCGCGTTCTGAGGCTGTAACATTTTGGTGTTTTTGACGCCGAGCCGGCGAAACGTTCACTAACGCGCATTAACGTCACACCAGCATCAACCGACATTTTTGACACCTGCGTTTTAAGGTTAAAAAATAGCAGAGGAATGTTTTTTCAAACAAAACGCCTATTGATGCCGACGCTCACTAACGCCGATGCAAAATGCCAACAAAATCACGTTTTTTACGCCAATTTTTCCCTGACATCGGGCCCAACGTTTTTCTTATTTTTTTTAATACGCCCGTGTGTACGAGGCCTAAATGTGTGCCTACCAAAATTTACTATGTGTAATGTGTGCTTATTTTACTAAGCAATGTGCCAGTTTTGATTCCTTGAATAAAAAAAAACAGCACATCGCCGCTGTCAGAAGAGAGCTTTGTATTGTTTACATCCACAAAGCTTTCTCCTGTTTCCTTCTGTTAAAAAAAAAAAGATCTCTCCTCTCACTTGCTCTGACGATCGGCGGCGGGTTCATTGGCCGGGAACTGCTGATCACCATGTGCTGGAGTCAGTGACAGCACAGCCGGCCAGGCCTCCTTACCCGGGAATGCAGTGTGTGGTAGGCAAGTGGTTAAATCATGTTCATAAAAAATCATGGAGCCACCCATCCTGCATTCTGACCCCATTTAAAATCATCATGTTTATTGAAAAGAAAAAAAATGATAATGAAATGTTCCCTTTCAGTGGGGTCGTGCTCACACTTAAGGCTAATGGCTTGTTTAGGTCTTGGAACAAAAAAAAAAGATTTATCTTCCCCCTCGCTCTAGTGGCCTATAGGAATATAGGTACATTTTTCCATTCATCCTTCCTTCAATGACATGAAGTTTGCCATTCTGAAAAACAGCCCCACACCATGATGTTCCCACCTTCAAACTTCACTGTTGGTATGCAGCTGTTTTTGGGGTGATGTGCAAAGCCATTTGACCTCCAAACATGGTGTGTATTATGGCATCCAAAGAGTTCAATTTGGTCTCATCTGACCAGACTATATTCTCCCAGAATTTCACAAGCTTGTCTAAGACCCCTTTCATACTGAGGCGATGGCAAAACAGCGCTAGAGCGCCGGTTGTTTTACTGGCGCTTTAGCTGCGTTTTACCTGCGCTTTTGTGCCGCTTTTCGGGTGCTAGCGGGCCGGTTTTTAATCACTTGCTGACCGCAGTCTGACGGCGACAGAGTGGCTCGTTAATGCAAACCGCCGTCGTACAACGGCGGCTGCGATAGCTGGTGCTGTGAGCGCACGCGCGCCGC
Source organism: Glandirana rugosa (assembly GCA_018402905.1). Taxonomy (NCBI): domain Eukaryota; kingdom Metazoa; phylum Chordata; class Amphibia; order Anura; family Ranidae; genus Glandirana; species Glandirana rugosa. The sequence continues at coordinate 461,095 of BLSH010142615.1, read as the reverse complement.
CGGAGGGGGTCCAGGGAGCGGGTGCGGTGGATTCCATCGCCGCTGGCTACCCACGATGACCCCCCCGCAGAGAGAGAATGGACGTCCGTGTATGTAAACACAGATCTCCGTTCTGTTGAAGGGGGAAGGTCGATGCTCACAGGCTTCCTCTATATGGAAGCCGTGATCACTCCCCTTTCCCCAGCCAGCCCAGCCCACACACAGTTAGAACACACCCAGGAAACACAGTTAACCCTTAGAGCACCCCCTGCAGGTTAACCCCTTCACTGCCAGTGGCATTTACACAGTAATCAGTGCATTTTTATAGCACTGATCGCTGTATAAATGGCAATGGTCCCAAAAAAGTGTCAAAATGGTCCGACATGTCCGCTGCAATATTGCAGTAATGCTAAAAATCGCAGATCGCCGTCATTACTAGTAAAAAAATAATAAAAACCCCAGAAATTAATTCTCATCGTCCGTAAACGTGGCAACTTTTGCGCAAACCAATCAATAAACGCCAAATGCGATTTTTTTTACCAAAAATATGAGAAAGAATATAAATCGGCCAAAACTGATGGAAAAAAATGTTTTTTTATATTTTTTTTTGGATTTGTATTTTAGCAAAAAGTAAGAAATTTGTTCTTTTTTAAAAATTGTCGCTCTTCTTTTGTTTATAGCGGCGATCAGAAATGACGCAGAGGTGATCAAATACCACCAAAAGAAAGCTCTATTTGTGGGAAAAAAGGACGCAAATTTAATTTGGGTACAACGTCGCACGACCGCGCAATTGTCAGTTAAAGCGACGCAGTGCCGAATCACAAAAAGTGCTCTGGTCCTAAAGTGTGAAATCCTTTCGGGGCTGAAGTGGTCAAAGGTCCCTTTAAAAATGGGACCTTTAAAAAAAAAAACACAACAAAGACCGTGTTTTGGTGCTTCTGAAGAGCTTTTCAGGCACTTCGGAAGCGCTGCCTGTTCATTGCAATGGGCAGGGGCGTTTTGGGAGCGCTCCCATCCCACCCCAAAGATGCTCTGCTTGCAGGACTTTTCTGAACGTCCCGCAAACTCACCGCCCGGGTGTGAAAGCACCCATTGCAATGAATGGGAGGCAGTTTTCAGGTGCTTTACAGGCGCTATTTCTAGCACTAAAATGCCTGAAAATGGTCTCAGTGTGAAAGGGGTTTAAATGTTGTACAGCAAACTTTAAACAAACTTCAACATGCTTTTTCTTCAGCAATGGAGCCTTGCGGACTGAGCATGCATACAAGCCATGGCGATTGAGTGCATTACTTATAGTTTTCTTTGAAACAATTGTACCTGCTAATTCCAAATCTTTCTGAAGCTCTCCACAAGTGGTCCTTGGCTCTTGGACAACTCTTTTCACTCTTTTCAGAAACTTTGTGAGCTGCAGCTGGTCGTGGCCAGTTTATGGTGAAATTATGTCTCACTGGAACATTCAGAAGTTTAGAAATCCTTCTGTAACCAATGCCATCAGTATGTTTTGCAAAAATAAGGTTGCAAAGATCTTGAGAGAGCTCTTTGCTTTTACCCATCATGAGATGTTTCTTGTGTGACACCTTGATAATGAGACACCTTTGTATAGGCCGTCAGTTGAGACTGAACCAGCTGATATTAATCTGATAAGGGACAGAATTGCTTTCTAGTTACTGATAGATTTCAGCTCGTGTCTTGGCTTTCCATGCTTTTTTGCACCTTCCTTTCTTCATGTGTGCAATGATTTTTTTCCTGGTGTCATTCCATTTTATTACACATAACCTAATTTCTGAACTTATTTGTTTTGGTGTCTTTGTATGCATGGATTGCATGGTTTGTTACCGACATGTGGTGAACATTTCATGGCAATAGCACCTTTAGAAATATATTTTACCCAGAAAAATGGTGACATGTTCCATACTTATTTTACCCACAGTATTTCATGATATGGACATGGACAGTCCTGGGTAATTAATTTTCATGACTGGCATAAAGCCAGCCTACCGAAATTGGAAAAAGGCAAGTAACACTGCTTTACTGATTTAGGCTGGGTTCACACTAGTCCGATTCTCGGACCTACATGAGGAGCACAAGTCGCATTACGTCACAAAAACAATGAATCCCTATGAGAACCGTCTTAACTGCTCCGACATGTGTTTTTCAAAGTCGGACCGACTTTGAAAAAGGTTCCTGTACTACTTTTGTCCGACTTTGATCCTACTTCAGCCCATTGAAAGGCATTGAAGTTGGATCAAAGTCGGATCAGTGTCTTCACTGATCTGACTTTGGCATGCGACTTGTGCTCTGGAGATCTTGAAGGGGAACTCCACACCATATTTTTATAAAAAAAAAAATCTGGCATGGGGTCCCCCTCCAGGAGCATACCAGGCCCTTTGGTCTGGTACAGATTTTAAGGGGAACCCCATGCCGAAAAAACAGCGTGGGGTCCCCCCAAAATCCATACCAGACCCTTATCCGAGCACGCAGCCTGGCAGGCCAGGAAAGGGGGTGGGAACGAGCGAGCGCCCCCCCTCCTGGACCATACCAGGCCGCTTGCCCTCAACATGGGGAGTATGGGTGCTTTGGGGCGGGGGGGGGCTCAGCGCCCCCCACCCCAAAGCACCTTGTCCCCATGTTGATGAGGACAAGGGCCTCTTCCCGACAACCCTGGCCGGTGGTTGTCGGGGTCTGCGGGCGGGGACTTATCGGAATCTGGAAGCCCCCTTTAACAAGGGGGCCCCCAGATGCCAGCCCCCCACCCTATGTAAATGAGTATGAGGTACATCGTACCCCTACTCATTTACATGCAATTGTCATTCAAAGAGTGACAGCGCTGAAAGCTGAAAATTGGCCTGGGCAGGAAGGGGGTTTAAGTGCCCAGTTAACAAGTGGTTAAGTGAATCTCCCCATGGTGTCTAGCTGAGGGTGATGTCATGTTCCTTATTTGAGATCCTGGGAACACTAAGAATCCCAAATGTCACAAGAAGAAGCTCCCCCTGAAGTGTCTTCTTTTAATTTTGATGTTTATTGTTTTTCAAATAGTGCAATACAGATTGCGCAACATGGTCATCTGAAGCATTTCATCAACAAACCAACCACCTGATGCTATAAAACTTTACCACAGTTAAGAACTAATGGCATTCACTGTGTCTGTTATCATTATATCTCTGCCCTTCAATAAAGTTCCATTTCAATCTGCAATAAGGCTTAAACAGAAACCAAATGACGTCTGCGTCAAAAACTCAAATTTTCCACAAATTCACCTCCTGCCCAATTGCCAAAGTCGTGCAACACTCTACCCAAATGATATTTTTTATACTTTTTTCCCCCACAAATAGAGCTTTCTTTTGGTGGTATTTAATCACTGCTGGGTTTTTGTTTTTTGCTAAGATCAAACATTTTGAAAAAAAAAAAACAGTTTTATAGTTTGTTACAAAATTTTGCAAACAGGTCATTTTTCTCCTTCATTCATGTGCATTGATAAGGCTGCACTGATGGGCACTGATACAGGTCACAGGTTGCAACTGCAAGAAAGAAATTTGCACGATTCCCCATCAACACAGATAGTGCTGACAGGAGAATCGCTCTTGCCAAGGCATTGTCTTATCCCGGCGGGGGAAGCTGTCCCTGACACAAGAAGACCGTGATTATCGCTAGCGGCTATATCATCGATCAATCAACTTGGTACATTCAGCCTGCCCGTTAATGGTTCCAATCTCGGCTGGTTGCTGCTGAACTGGCCGAGATTTGAACCGTGTAACCGTCTTAAACACAGGTGCGTTTTTACTGCCATTTTATGGGGATTTGATATAAGGGAGGGATGCCTGATATAATAAGTGGACCTTGCCTTTTAGGCACAATTATATATGAAGCATTTTTTCCTCATGATGATATCCTCAGAAGCAGTATAGTGATGACATCTAGCACTTTCAGAAGAAGTTAGTAATGGCCACTCCCATTTTTCACTCATGGTAGGTTTACTTTAGGGTGGCCCAACATTTAACCCGACCCCTACCTTGGCTCTAAAATTTACACCTAACCTCACTCTAATGCATAAAAATGTAAAGCAAAGGTCAAACTTAGGTTCTCTTCAGGGTTGACCGACACCCAACATCATTCAACCCACTTCCTGTGAACCTAAGGCATTATGGACACCCATTGGGGGTGCATCAACATGGTGGCCTAGATCCACAGAAAAATGCACCACAAGACATCACTCATGTCACTACATAGGCTACAATGGGGCTTTAACTGTTAAATAAATCTATACATTAACCAATGATCTAAATTTAAATGAACATGTGCTTTGTTCCTGTAGGGTAAAGCAACAGGATAACCTAACTGCTGCATTCCCCAGGTTCACATATTTGAATTGAATCACAATGCTTTTTGTTATAAATTCTTTATTCTTGACCATGATGAAAAAGAATACATACACTATAAGGTCCCTTTAATTTAACTTTTAAAGAGCTACCGTCACCATGCCCATGCAGGGAAGAAAGGAAAAGGTCTTTGCAAGGGGCACCTCTGACCCAGTTATGTTTATCAAACAAGGGCTCCCTTACTGCACCTTGCTCTGTGACAGCTGGAACTAAAATCTCTAGTGTTGGCTGGGTTGAGTAGTGTTTGGGCCTAGCAATTGGCTGGTAGACCTGAGCACTGTCACAGGGTATTAGGTGCCATGCTCCCCCACAAAGGCGAATGTGCAGTGTGGAAGTGCTGACAAGGTAAGTATAATTGGATCTGTGCCTTTTTGGTCTTACTGAAGGACCTGGCCAATATGGTGGCGTATAGAACATTGTTGAGCGTTCTCCTATTTTACTCTCGTAAAGCAATTTTGTTACATTGGAAAAAAACCTGTGCCCCCTTCATTGCAGTTTTGGAAAGGCTTAGTAAATGTGGTGTTACCTTTTTTTTTATAAAGCCACATATCTGAATGGAGGTTGTCCAAGAAAGTATGAAAAAGGTCTGGAGTAGCTGGATGTCAACAGAAGCTACAAATGTACAGTTCTTCCTTCAATATTTCACACTGGTTATGTATTCTTGCTCCTCCAGTGGGGGTCTTCTGAGATCTGAGTTCATTAATGTTTTGTGACCCTAATTACTGAATTACCCTTTGAGCTTCCAATCTGACTAGTTCAGTTCAGTACACTATTTCCTGCCATGAAGATAGTGCTTATTAGACAGATAGGTCTATTCTCAGTCCTGTATGCCATACCATTTCACACACACGGCTTGCTATTATCCTGGTAGCTTGGGGGGAGTTGCACAGAGAGAGGCAGGCTGGGATTGGAGAAAGTGTGGGCTGGGGAGGGGGGAGTTTGCAACATTCCGCTGTATATGTGTGTTAACTTTTGACAGTCCTACGTGACCAAAATTGGGCCTGGCTATGGCCTTCTTTTTTTTGCAATTGTTTTGTATTCTTGTACTTGCCTCAAAAATGCTTAAAGCAGAGTTCCACCTTATTAAAAGTCAGCAGCTACAAAAATCGCTCCAGCGATGCAGCCATCCGCAGCGTCGCTCCTCTCCCCCCTCCTCCGTACGGCACCAGCATTACAAATGTGGGTGCCCGGCTTTGGCTTCAAAGCCAGGCGCACACTGTGCATGTGCGAGTCGCGCTGTATGCTGTGAATGGCTGGCGTATCTTCTGGGACCTGTGACGTGTCCCAGAAGATCTCCAGTTGGGGGGGTGAACTTCCTTCCAACTCCGTGGCGCCAGGAGAGGAAGTGGACCTGGGACCCTGTGAAAACAGGCCCCCCCCCCAAAAAAAATGACATGCAAATTGTGGCAGGTTGGGGGGTCACCTTCCCTTAAAGCAGAAGTTCTACTTTTGGGTGGAACTCTGCTTTAATAAATAGAATTTTCAAAAAAAAAGTATAGGTGGGTCTAGGAGGGGAGCCCTTTACAAGGCCATTATCACTTTGTTCTGCATGGACAGGGTGACAGAGTCTTTTTAAAGCTGATTTCTGGGTATGGCAATTTTCACATAGTGACATTAGTCCAGCTTGGCCTAATATAAATACAGTGCCTTGAAAAAGTATTCATACCCCTTGAAATTTTCCACATTTCATCATGTCACAACCAAAAAATGTAAATGTATTTTATTGGGATTTTATTTGATAGAGCAACACAGAGTGGCACATAATTATGAAGTGGAAGGAAAATGATAAATGGTTTTCAAATCTTTTTACAAATAAATATCTGAAAAGCGTGGCATGCATCTGTATTCACCCCCCTTTACTCTGATACCCCTAACTAAAATCTAGTGGAACCAATTGCTTTCAGAAGTCACTTAATTAATAAATAAGTCCACCTGTGTGTAATTTAATCTCAGTATAAATGCAGCTGTTCTGTGAAGCCCTCAGAGGTTTGTTAGAGATCCGTAGTGAACAAACAGAATCATGAAGGCCAAGGAACACATCAGACAGGTCAGGGATAAAGTTGTGTAGAAGTTTAAAGCAGGGTTAGATTATAAAAAAATATCCCAAGCTTTGACCATCTTAAAGAGCACTGTTCAATCCATCATCTGAAAATGGAAAGAGCATGGCACACCTGCAAACCTACCAAGACATGGCCATCCACCTAAACTAACAGGCCAGGCAAGGAGAGCATTAATCAGAGAAGCAGCCAAGAGGCCCATGGTAACTGTGGAGGAGCTGCAGAGATCCACAGCTCAGGTGGGAGAATCT
>BLSH010142615.1:406369-434254 GCA_018402905.1 Glandirana rugosa | reverse complement strand
TCTCTGGGGACCCTTATACAAGGGGGGCTCTCTTGGGACCCTGATGTAAGGGGGGAGCTCTCTGGGGGCCCTGATGTAAGGGGGGCTCTCTGGGGACCCTGATGTAAGGGGGGGCTCCCTGGGGACCCAGATGTAAAGAGGGGCTCTCTGAGGACCCTGATGTAAAGAGGGGCTCTCTAGGGACCCTTATGTAAGGGGGGGGGCTCTCTGGGGACCCTGGTGTAAAGGGGGGCTCTCTGGGGACCCTGATGTAAAGGGGGGCTCTCTGGGGACCCTGATGTAAAGATAAGGTCTCTGGGGACCCTGATGTAAAGAGGGGCTCTCTGGGGACCCTGATGTAAAGAGGGGCTCTCTGGGGACCCTGTTGTAAAGAGGGGCTCTCTGGGGACCCTGATGTAAGGGTCGGTATGGGAGAGACCTGTCATCCGCACTGCCCATCACCTCACTTCATAGTGTGCAAACTGGCTCAGCCTCAGCGCCGCTGCATTGCTGAAAGGCAGCAATTGGCTTGCAGCAACGCCAGTTTTTGAAATTCCAGCCAATTAGGCTGTAGCAATGTGCCTGCATGACGTTAACCCTCCCACTTCATGCAGGGATGTGAGAATTAGGAGAAAAATACAGAGGAGAGTAAGTGAAATAATAAAAGATGTGTGAGGACTCCTTATGTTATGCTACTTATGTTTTTTTGCGCAATTGCGTTTATGTACTGTATTTGTGCGTGTTTGCAAAATTAAAGTGGGCCGGTCTGGATGAAGTCCAGGGCCAAATTTTTGCCCCAGTCCAGCCCTGCCCTAGCCTGTCTATATACTACCCTAGCCCGCCCCTATATTACCCTAGCCTGTCTATATACTACCCTAGCCTGTCCATATACTACCCTAGCCTGTCTATATACTACCCTAGCCTGTCTATATACTACCCTAGCCTGTCCATATACTACCCTAGCCTGTCTATATACTACCCTAGCCTGTCTATATACTACCCTAGCCTGTCCATAGACTACCCTAGCTTGTCCATATACTACCCTTGCCTGTCTATATACTACCCTAGCCCGCCCCTATATTACCCTAGCCTGTCTATATACTACCCTAGCCTGTCCATATACTACCCTAGCCTGTCCATATAGTACCCTAGCCTGTCTATATACTACCTTAGCCTGTCTATATACTACCCTAGCCTGCCTCTATACTACCCTAGCCTATCTATATACTACCCTAGCCTGTCTATATACTACCCTAGCCTGCCCCTATACTACCCTAGCCTATCTATATACTACCCTAGCTTATCTATATACTACCCTAGCCTGTCTCTATACTACCCTAGCCTGTCTATATACTACCCTAGCCTGTCTATAAACTACCCTAGCCCGCCCCTTGGAATGGTATGTCATATAATTTTGCATATAGACAAGGTGCTGATGCATGGAAATCTGACTTCCTGATAAATTTAATTTTAGTTTTAATTATCATGATATAAGATAATGTATGTGGGGGCCTTAGGGTTTTTTTGGGAGGGTGGGGGCAGCATTTCATTCTTGGACCCAGGCAGCACAATGTCTTAGGCCAGCCCTGATCCCTTACTATGTTTCAAAGTGAGACATCAGGGGTCTGTGGTTCCCTGGCCCATATAGTGTGAATGAGAGGTTTGTTTATAACGCTGGAGCCACCTGTTACTCCATGGGGACAAAGTGGCTGTATGAACACAGCCACAGGTCCTAATTTGTGTGCAGGTGAGTGGCCCCAAATGCACATTGTTTGTGTTTGGGGCCATACATCTGCACCCACCCACTTGTCAAATCAGGACATGAGGCTGTGTTCACACAGCCCTTGTGTACCCATAGAGTAACATGCTGCCTGCACACAGCTCCAGCAACATAGAACCCCCCCTGATTCACACTGTGCAGGCCACAGCTCTATGTGAATGAGCCCCAATACCTCATTCATACACACAGCTTTATTTATGAACTCAGTATAGTTTTATCCTTTAGATTTAACAGGAACATTATGTTGTCTGTGTTTATCAATAATGATGTTATTGTAAATTTAGCAAAAATATTGTTTTGGAGGCTGTCAGGTAGGCTATACAGGGCCTTGTGATTCCTAAGGGAAGCCACCTGCAATGCCATGAGCTCAACTGGGAGACAGTTGTCACAATAATGTCACTCCATAACAGGAAGAACCTAAATAAGGACCTTTGTAGCAGGATCAGGTATGTTTTACAAATCATAAAATTACTTTTGAAATATTATAGTTGCTATGAGATGTTAGTGATAAGGTTTAGTACTACTGGTGCCGACTATAATAACGCAATACAATCATGTTGCATTCGCTATAAACATTAATTTGATACAAGTGATCTGACTTTACAATTATGGTAGATCACCCAGTATATTCCAAATAATAAATATACAAGTTCAGTTGTTCACAGACAGTACTGGGCAGGTTGGTTGACTCTCTCATGGCTGTGATTCCCACCAATGACTGCTAGTCAACCACTTTGGAGAGGGGGGTGTGGTATACATTTTGATATTTTTTCCCTGTAATAAGTAGCAGCATGGGCACACATGATACCAGTTGTAGCTGTTCAGGTGTCTGATAGATCAGATCTACAGCTGTATGACTAGCTTCATTAAATTGAAAATAATTTTTTTAAATATACAGTGCCATCTAGTGGCCATTTTTGGAAAAAACACAAAAAAAACCCCATTTATAACAGGAGCAGTTATCCATTTGAAACCTATCAGATGCATTGCTTTATCTAAAACATAAAATCTGATTGGTTGGGCAGGAGTGCCCACCAACATTCCAGTGCTGAAAAGAAGAGTGCTGGACTGTGGGTCAAAGCAAGTATTAACGTACGTTACCAGAATACTGTTTTATTGTGGACAGTAATGATTCCAGAGGTGTAATCTAGGTCAGGGGTCTCCAAACTTTCTAAACAAAGGGCCAGTTTACTGTTCTCCAAGCTTTGGGGGGGGGGGGGGGGGCGAACTGCGACCAGTGGGAGAAGAAAAAGTCCTGGCATCAGTGGGAGTAAACAATGCCCCATCAGTGGGAGGAATAGTGTCCCATTGTTGGTATTGATTAGAGGAATAGTGCATCATATTTGGGGTCACTGGAAATAATAATGTCCCATCATTGGTGTCATTGGAAATAATAGGGCCTCATCATTGGTTTCATTGGAAGGAATAGTGCTCCATCATTGGTGTCAGTGGAAGGAATAGTGCCCCATCATTGGTGTCATTAGAAATAATAGGGCCTCATCATTGGTTTCATTGGGAGGAATAGAGCTCCACCATTGGTATCAGAGGGAGGAATAGTGCCTTATCATTGGCTGCGCTGGGACAAGGTCATCTAGTGCCCAGGGCAAAGATGCCAAATGGTGCCCCTTCCTCAAAATGTTTGAGAATTATTTGTCAGCAAAAACTCCCCTCATTCCCCTCCAAAAACATTTGAGCACTAATTTGCACACTTACCCCATAAGCATAAAATTTTCCCCAAACAGAAATTCCCCCTCTCCCAGCACTCCTGTCAGCTTGTAGGCAGGAGCTCTCCATGCAGCGCCCCCCACCTCACATGATACTGCAACACCCAGGGCAGCCGTCTCTCCTGCCCACCCCTTGTCCCAGCCCTGGCCATTGGTATCAATGGGAGGAATATTGCTCCATCATTGGTGTCGGTGGGAGGAATAGTGCCCCATCATTGGTGTCATTGGACATAATAGTGCCCCATCATTGGTTTAATTTGAAGGAATAGTGCCCCATTATTGGTATCAATGGGAGGAATAGTGCCCCATCATTGGTGTAAGTGAGAGGACCAGTACACCATAGTTAGTGTCAGTAATAAGAGCTATGCCCCACTGTTGCTGAAATTGGGGGAATAATGTCCCAAGGGCTAGAAAAAAAGCAAGCAAAGGACCACAGTTTGAAGACCATTGATCTAGGTGAGAAGGAAGCAGCCATGATGAGAAGCGGGTCTTTGTTTATAGCTACAAGATGCAATTTGCAGTGACAAAGAAGTACGCCAGGCAAGAATTACCAGAGAGAAATGATGATGTACTTTGAATGCTTGTTTATATCATAATTTGCATTATAACATGCACTACTATAGCATGCTGTAGATATGCATTGTACAGTATAGCACCGGAATGCAAAGGTGATTGTACCCCAATGCACATGTACAGCGTGCTGCAATGTATCTGCATTTTAGTGTGGAATACAAAAGAGAGAGGGGCGCACCGACCTTGTGCAATACCATAAAAACATTTATTGGAAGATAAAATCCAGCACAAAATATACTCACAAACGGAGCAGTGTCAAAGGCACGTAAGTAGTATATAGTGACATCAATCTATCACCACTGAGAGGCTCTGAGGAAGAGGGTTCGCCCTGGAAACGCGTTAGCCTTGCGAATGATGCTATCTGGATCCTCCATAGCTGAGGTGGTGATAGATTGATGTCACTATATACTACTTACGTGCCTTTGACACTGCTCCGTTTGTGAGTATATTTTATGCTGGATTTTATCTTCCAATAAATGTTTTTATGGTATTGCACAAGGTCGGTGCGCCCCTCTCTCTTTTGTATTCCTCTCTAGTGTTTTCGGATTCCCATGGTCCTGAGGAGGGCAGCAAGATCTTTTAGTGCACATGAGAAAGAGTGGAAATTGCATATTAAGAACTACATCTCTGGTCAGGCCTACCCTATTGGTGTATACATCCAAGCGCAGGAACTGTGTGGTGTCTGCATTTTAGTGTACCATAATGCACAGGTGAGTCCTATTCGATGTAATTCCATGCTCTGATTGCAAAGGATAGCATCTACACAGATATCCAAGAACATATCTCATCAGAAATGTAGTAATATGTACATACACTAAATGGGCCTAGGATTCACAGGATTACTAGGTTAAAATGTTAAAAAATAAAACTAATGCAACCACCACATCTAAGGACTGGCAAGCTGCAATATGTTAAAGTTTGGGTATTAGGTTTAGATACTACGCAATAAAGCGTAACAGTTGTGCATTCACAAAAAATATTAAAGGGATGACTCATGCCAGTGCTGTTGCTATTCCTTTACTGTCCAATTACAGGCTGGGACAGGGAGGTGACCTAGCTGTGTTGCTTTACCACACTAGAGAAAAGTCACATACTTGCTCTGATAGAGCTGTCTATATCTCAGAACTGGATGGACAGAGATAACATTGTTGGCCTGGGGACACCTGTGTAAGGAGGCACTCTGCTGGCCTGGGTGACACCTGTGTAAGGAGGCACTCTGCTGGCCTGGGTGACACCTGTGTAAGGAGGCACTCTGCTGGCCTGAGGACACCTGTGTAAGGAGGCACTCTGCTGGCCTGGGTGACACCTGTGTAAGGAGGGACCCTCCGCTGGGGGCACCTCTGATGTAAGGAGGGACTCCGCTGGGGACACCTGTGTAAGGAGGCACTCCACTGGGGTCACCTGTGATATAAGGAGGGATTCCGCGGGGGGCACCTGATGGAAGGAGGGACTCCGCTGGGGGCAGCTGATGGAAGGAGGGACTCTGCTGGGGGCACCTGATGGAAGGAGGGACTCCGCTGGGGGCACCTGATGTAAGGAGGGACTCCACTGGGGGCACATGATGGAAGGAGGGACTCCGCTGGGGACACCTGATGGTATCTGGTGGCAGGCGAGAGAGGCAAGTGACAAGCTCGGGGCTCCCACTGATTCTGAATTATGGTGAGTTGAATGATTTAATTTTATATTACAATGTAATAATAGAAATAATGCGCTTCAATCATCCTGACACCATACCAACCATGGTGCCGGGATGATTGAAGCGCCAACACCAGGTGTATGGAGTATCTTTATCTGCTGATTGTTAAACTTTCTGGAATGCACATATTGCTATTGTGGTGTAGGATCTGGGCCTGCTGTCCCCCCATCCCTCTTTCTTTCCTTCCCTTCCTGTCCCTCCTTATCTCTTTCTTTCTTCCTTCCTCCATCCCACGTTCATCTCAGATGTGAGCCACACCCCTAAAGTCACGTCCCTTTAAGTCACACCTACACCCATTTTTCACCGCGGCGCGCTTCGCATGCCGCATTTCTTTGGTCTACAGCCCCTGGTCTTTTTCCCACCTAGCAACGCCCCTGCCAATAAGAAGTGGGCAGGGTGGAGGGATGGGCATGACATTTCACCTTTAAAGAAAATCTTGTATAAATGAGAAAAACCCAAGAACTTTGCCTTTAATGTCTGTCTCCTTGGCAGTGTTATGCCTGGAACAAAGTTTGGTCTGTATGCTAAATTCCTTCTTAATGTTGTCACTGTTTGGACAATGAGTGGTCCTTTAAGCCTTCTCAGAACTTGTGAAAAGAACAGAAAAAAATTCATATGCTTCATCACCACTTCAACATTCTCCTTTTTTAACTAAGATGTTTATTGTATATTTCATATAAAACATTCCTATGTTATAAATTAGTGTATAACTGTGGGTGTCTGGGTTGCTCTATGGACATGTGTCTGTTGCTAGCTATGCCTCTGCGTCCAACTCCTGATACAGATCTCGGAGTTTATTAAACTTGGGTCCCCATTCACAGAGGTAGTCAGAATTCAAGTCTTCATCAATACTGGAAGAGGTCAGAGAACTGAGACTTCCAGCCAATGAACCATCACCTTCCGTGGAGTACCTGTGGAGGATCTCAGGAGGTTGGATTTTTTTGTCATTATCTGCAGCCTTAACTATTTGGGAAACATATTCCTGAAAGCTGGGGATGCTGGTCTCAGCTTTAGTCTGTTCAGGATAAACTGTTCCTCTCGATGCATTAGCACCATGTAGGCGGCCAGGAGCGTGACACGAGTTCGAAGTGGAGGGGACATTTGAGGTAGAATATAAATGATGAGCATTTACTTTGACTGTCTTTTTCAGTTTCTGAAGCTGGTATCCATTCTGTAAATGAAAAAACAGTAGGTTACTTATGTCAGATATTTACTTTTTTTAAAAATAGACTTAAAAAAACTAAATAAGGCAGCTGCAGAAATAGTGTGTAGACACCTAGAGGAGACTACACATAACTGCAGCAAATTCTCTTTATCAGACAAATTCACAGCCGTTCTTGCAGGCAAAGCTCCGGCTCTACCAGTTAGTGCCGGGTCGCTGCTACCCACATTCCTACACATTTTTATTAACCTACTACGTTTGGCAGCTTATGGCCAGTAGAAATATACAGTAGGCAGGAAGGTAGAAATTGACGAAACTTTGCCTATCTGAACAACTCAGCATTCATCCAGAAAGGCTACTGCATGTTACATTCTGTATATAAGTTGTTTTTTTAAACATAGTTTGCACTATATGCATAATGCAATCAATGGTGCTATATTCTCCCTGCACTCTTATGTTTTATCAGCAATTCTGCTTGTTAGTAGGTGATCAACGTCAGCGGTATAATGACTTTATTAATTCCATGGGTAAATCTAAAAGAAATTTACAAGTATGACTGTTTTTTAAAAGGATATAAGTGCAGGATGGACCTGGACAGGCGTATAACAATTATAAACGGTCCCATAATTCATCATATCTCCCTATAACCTTACATTTAAAAACATGGAAGCTTCTCAAAATACTTCAACAGCAAGAGTTCTCCACTGCAGCCTGTTACTCAGGCAAGTCCCACAAAACCACAACAAAAGATGTTTTTCTCTTGCAGTTAGGCTCATCAGTTGTTTAAAGAAGAAGTCTAACTTCAAATTGTATTAATGAGTTCTGTTCCATAGGGGGCAGAGTACAGGTAGTATTTTGTCCCATCTTCCTTTATGCCAAGTGTGTGTGCAGCATCAGCAATATGGTTGTCCTCAAAGGGCCAGTTAGTACCATACAATGAGGGAAAAAAGTATTTGATCCTCTGCTGATTTTGTACGTTTGCCCACTGACAAATAAATGATCAGTCTATACTTTTCATGGTTGGTTTATTTTAACAGCGAGAGACAGAATAACAACAAAAAAATCCAGAAAAACACATTTCAAAAAAGTTATAAATTGATTTGCATTTTAATAAATTATTATTTGACCTCTTCGGAAAACATGACTTAGTACTTGGTGGCAAAACCCTTGTTGGCAATCAGAGGTCAGAGATTTCTTGTAGTTGGCCACCAGATTTGCACACATCTCAGGAGGGATTTTGTCCCACCCCTCTTTGCAGATCCTTCAGCTACCTCCACATATTTTCTATGGGATTAAGGTCTGGAGACTGGCTAGGCCACTCCAGGACCTTAATGTGCTTCTTCTTGAGCCACAACTTTGTTGCCTTGGCCATGTGTTTTGGGTCATTGTCATGCTGGAATACCCATCCATAACGAATTTTCAATGCCCTGACTGAGGAAAGGAAGTTCTCACACAAGATTTGATGGTACATGGCCCCGCCTATCGCCCTCTTTGATGTGGTCAAGTTGTCCTGTCCCCTTAGCAGAAAAACACTCCCAAAGCATAATGTTTACACCTCCATATTTGACGATGGGGATGGTTTTCTTGGGGTCATAGGCATAAAAGGAAATTTGAACCCAAGGGCGCTTGTGTGCAGTGTTGCCCACTGTCAGTTTTAAAAAACCAAAGTAAAAAACAGCAATATTGTCTTTGTTGAAATTGGTAAAAAACAGGACCAGCCTGGGTTACTATAAAAAAGTGGAAAGTTTATTGAAGACTTACATATAAAACCATGGCAGGCTTGGGAAGGAGCCGGGATGCTCGTTGCTATACAGGCTGGTTGACAGTCCTCCCTGGTGGAACCGGAGGTCTCCCTGGGCTATAGTGATGCGTGATCCGGGAGGAGATCGAGCCACAGTGTCCTCACAGAGCCACTGGAGATGGTGTGGGCTGTGCAATGGAGGTGACGTCTGCCTCACTAGTATGCAGAGACCAAGGCAGGGAGGGGCCGCAGCAAGAGCTCTCACCGGTATGTTCGCTTCTGGCTCACCACACCACAGTCTTTAAACTCCAATGTCGGGACTTCCAGTTCGCGTTTAAAAAAGAAGAACAAAGGGAAAAGAAATACAAAAGAACCAGGAGAGGCGGCAGAAAGCACCAGCGACGGAGACAAGACCCGCTACCAACTACGGGGTCGCCCGTGACCACGGTAAGTAACGTGGTGAATCTATCTGCAAGACCTTTGAGTGAGGCTGAGACTATGTTACTTGCCAAAGGACTTAACTTTTGTCCCTCACGTCACTTTGATCTCTTCTCCACCATCCTGGATGTTAACAGACTGGTTCGTACACTTATTCTTAAAAGACACTATTTTGACGAAAGGTCTGATGGTGACATAGAGAGGGTGCAGGAGGATACTGGGCTTACGGGCCCAGCTTCCTGTCCCACTCCGTGTAAATTCCAGGATGTTTGTTGTTTGAATGACTTGTTGGATTTAGCCTTGGAGACAGATCCTGCTCCTATGCAGTCCACCTCTGAATACATTGGGGTCCCTTTCAGAGTCAAATCTGATTTTTACCCCATTGGTTCACGGGGTAAGGATATGGATCTATTTCAAAAATTAGTTGAGCGAGACCTGGTGTCCTTGGCTAAAAAAAGTTCCAGTACCCCTCTGCAATGTAATTTAACGCCAGATGAAGCCTTAGGGCTTCAAAGTTTAAAACATGATAGAAACATAGTCATCAGAAATGCAGACAAAGGGGGGGCAGTTGTAGTACTGGATGCAGAAGCATATAGGAATGAGGCTTTGAGACAGCTATCTGACACTGCTACATATACAAAACTGTCTGGGGACCCTACTTTGGGCTTTACAAAGGAACTTTCCTCCCTTTTGGATAGGGGGGTGGTGGTGGGCATCATCACCAAAGAGGATAAAGAGATGTTACTGCCGGCACATCCGGTGATGCCCATCTTTCACCACCTCCCCAAAATCCACAAGGGATGTAACCCTCTGCATGGCAGGCCTATAGTCACGGGCATTGGCTCCCTGAATGAGCGTTTGGGACAGTGGGTTGATTACATTCTTCAGCCCATGGTCTCGAGGCTTCCGGGGTATATTAGAGACACTGGCCACTTGCTGCAGAAGTTGCAAGACTTTGAATGGCAGGAAGGCTACGGCTGGGTCATCTGTGATGTGGCAAGCCTGTATTCTTCTATTCCTCATTCACTTGGTCTATTTGCAGTAGAGTTTTTTCTTAAGCATTTCACCACTCATTCATTGATACATCAGGAGTTCATTCTGTTGTCCCTGGAATATCTGCTTACACATAATTTTTTTATGTTTGACGGATGCCACTATCTGCAGAGATGCGGGGCCTCTATGGGGGCCAAGTTTGCGCCCTCTCTCGCCAACTTATACATGGGTTGGTGGGAGAGGCTCCGTATCTTTTCACCTGGTGGTCCGAGTCGATTAGATACCCACTTTTACGGTCGCTACATTGACGATCTGCTGTTTGTAGTATCCAGGGACACAGTGACTCCGGAGCAATGGATTTCTTATTTGAATGACAATGATCTGAATCTGAGGTTCACGGCTTGTCATCAGGACAAGACCATTACATTTTTGTCATATCGGGCCTATACAGGAAGCCATCAGCGGGCAATTCGCTCCTTAGAGCGGATTCCTGCCACCCAGCACATACACTGAGAGGGATTCCAGTGGGCCAATTCGTGAGACTCAGACGATTATGTAATGATCCGTCCGACTATCAACATGAGAAGATTAACATGCAGTGTCGATTTCTTGAAAGAGGGTATTCACCATCAGTCATAAAGAGAGCTATTCAAATAGCAGACAAAATACCCTCCGATAGACTCAGGCATGGGGCGGGTAAAACAAGACAATTAGGCTCCGTACCCAGAGGGAACCCTGTCTTCTCGACACCATATAGTGTGGAATTCCAGCAGATCAGAAATATTGTATTAAAACATATACCAGTATTGTATAACGATCCCACGTATGCCTGTATTCTGGACAAGGGAGTTAAGGTGGTATCCCACAGGGCTAACTCTTTGGGCTCCTTTCTCTCTCCCAGCTTTTTTTCTAGCAGTCCCAGACAAACACATTGGTTAAACTTTAAAGGGACTTTCAGCTGTGGGGGAGGCAGGTGCCCATGTTGCCCGTTGATAAAAAGAGGTGATAGCATTCAATCCACGTCTAACAACAAACACGCAAGCATTAATAGGTTTATGAATTGTAGTACGAAGTATGTGGTATATGTCATCACCTGCTTACAATGTAACGTCCAGTATGTGGGTCGTACCACGCGAAGGCTACGTGATCGGCTGGGTGACCACCTCAGGGATATAAACAAAAATCATCCTACTAATGTGTCTCGACGCTGGAATGAGATACACCAGAAGGATACTTCTGACCTCAGGATTCAAGCAATAGAAAAAGTCATGTCTCCGCCTAGAGGGGGTGACAGGTTTAGGCTTCTCTGCAGGAGGGAAGTATATTGGATATTTTTTCTTGGAACTAGGAAGCCCTATGGGCTCAACTTTGAGTGGGACATTTCCCATTTTTATGATTAAGAATACGTTCTATAGTCTTGCATTTTTATCCTCAGGCACTTCCCTCTTGCAGAGATATTAGGTTCGGCTTGATGTACTCATTGGGGATTGTATGTCTATCCTCAGTCCCGTTCCCTGTGTATATTTGAGTTTGAGTTTAGGGATATATTTACATTTACTTCTTTACAGTCCCTATGCTCATAACTTACAGGGATTACGTGAACGGGACTTTAGGATGTTGTTTTCAACACTGGAACTTGCATCTGTTACTATACAATGGTTTGTTGTTGTCAGTACTTCATGTTAATTGTTTTAAGGAAGGTCGATACTCATTCATTTAAATGTTTTTTTTTATTTGAACATTTGCTACTTTCTTGACATTAGGTCTATAGGGTAGGTCTATTTGTGTTTTCATAATTGACACTATCCTATGTGGACTTCACTTTTCACGATTACTTTATATATATACATATATGGTTTTCATCATTATTTTTAAATGTATTGAATTTATATGTTTGGTTATTTTGATTTTTTCTTTGTGAATGTCTGTGGATACATGACTTTATATTTAGATTCACCTGGCTCCTTTTGATCCCTTTCACGGATAGGTCGGCTTTATTGCAGGTCACAGGAGTATATGCAACATGACCGAGAGGACACCGATTATCTCCTTTGTTGAACTGCATCACGCTGCACCTGTCTAGTGAGGAGAAACTCAAGGAAGCCTAGGGAGTTAATTAGGCAACAGCTGACTACATGTTGGGCTATTGGCTAAACATGGGAAGTGATCATCAGGATTCATGTATATATGTCTATGTATACCTGTGTTGTATTAGCTATGATTAAGCGCCCTTAGGAGGGCGTGAAACGCGTTAGCCTTCATCCCTGTCTGTACTGCATGGATATGGATCAATAAAGCATGATAAAGGAGTGCGGCCGTCCGGAGTTTTTCTTTTCATATCACGTTCGCTCCTGGTGTCTGCAATGCAGGTACTGGATAGTGGTCCCGTCAGTGTGACGACATGTTTCGCAACACCGCTTAATCATGTCACCTGACGGGACCGGACCACTAGGAACTTATAAAGGGATTATTACCCGGAAGTGAACAGGGGGATGGGAGGAAGTGACATATGAGGAAGGACAAGTTCCTAAAGGATACCTCTGGTTCCCCCTGGGTTGTTTATATGGAAATACACTTACAATGAAATACAATTACACACTGCTGGGGATTGCATGCAAAAACCACTGCTGGATAGGAAAAAAAAAAAAAAACATATACCAAATAACACATATAACATATAACTGGTGGAAAATAAATAACAAGGAGCAACACATTACAATGATGGTTGCTGAATGGGGATAAATGATGCCAATTCGGCGTACAATGTACACGGGACTAATGATATGTATACATATATGTGTATACATACATACATACATACACACATACACCCATACACATATATACGCACATAATGAGATATAAAAACAAACCTATACATGAATGAGTGCAAGAAATAAATAAACAAATATATATTATTACATATATGTGCACAATGCACGCGTCTAAGGGTTGACAGATGATTACTTAGGTCCACAGGGAAGAGGGAACAACTTATAGGACCGGAGTGTAGATCACAATTACATAGACCGCTAAGTTATAAACATACACTCTATAATGTATAATCTGGAGGGGAGGGTGCACACCTGTGTAGAAGATGTGCATGTGTATGCCTACAGATCTAACGTCACACTCATATAGGAAACTGGACAGAGTTGGAAGCCAGTTAAAGTATACTATCAGAGGAGGAAGGATGCGACTGCATGTATAGGACCCCTTTCTGTGAATTTCAATCAAGTAAGATTCATTACCGGTTATAATACTCAACACAAAAAAATCACCAACATCATCCGTAAACATTGGAGCCTCCTCAAACTAGATCCACTGTTGGCTGAGCTGATACCCGATGTCCCGCAAGTCACTTTCAAGAGAGCTAGAACTATCAAAAACCACATTGCCCCCCAGTAAATTGAAATCACATAAAAAAACACACACTTCTGACATACGCACATATTTTGACAATCGAGTCGGAATATTCCAATGTCGGAAAAGAAGATGTCTAACATGCCAATCTATCAATCATGGCACCACAAATTTTACTGATCGAGAAGGTCACACATATTGTATAAAACAATTTATCACTTGCTCAACTCAATTTGTAGTCTATGTTTTACGATGCCCCTGCAAATTGCTCTATGTCGGACGCACAATACGCACCCTACGCAAAAGAGTAGGGGAACACAGGAACTTCATCAAAGGTGGATGTGACAAGTTCAGTGTCCCACGACATTTTTTGCAATATCATAACAAAGACTTCACAAAGTTGGAAGTACTAGCCATTGAGTACATATCCGATCCCAAACTATCTGCCAATGAGAAATTCGCCCTACTATGCAAAAAAGAAGCATATTGGATCTTCCGCCTTAATACTCTGGTTCCCAATGGGATGAATGAGGAAATGGAAACAAACCATTTGATATAGATAAGAAGTCGATCTAGTTACTTTATGTTCTGGTCCCTCAACAACATCTGAGTCTGTTAAGATGTCAGCAAAATCACATTATGTCCAGTGACACAGCAATACTCAAGACTCTAAGTACATAGCTCACTACCCTATGCTCAGCAGCTCTATCTATACATCTACCAGAGTGCTCCTTAGTGGTATGGGTATAGTGTGACACGAGCGAGTACTATCCACCTCATATACTTTGGGTAAAATCCCATGATTACTGCCCTATACATGCAGTCGCATCCTTCCTCCTCTGATAGTATACTTTAACTGGCTTCCAACTCTGTCCAGTTTCCTATATGAGTGTGACGTTAGATCTGTAGGCATACACATGCACATCTTCTACACAGGTGTGCACCTTCCCCTCCAGATTATACATTATAGAGTGTATGTTTATAACTTAGCGGTCTATGTAATTGTGATCTACACTCCGGTCCTATAAGTTGTTCCCTCTTCCCTGTGGACCTAAGTAATCATCTGTCAACCCTTAGACGCGTGCATTGTGCACATATATGTAATAATATATATTTGTTTATTTATTTCTTGCACTCATTCATATATAGGTTTGTTTTTATATCTCATTATGTGCATATATATGTGTATGGGTGTATGTGTGTATGTATGTATGTATATACATATATGTATACATATCATTAGTCCCGTGTACATTGTACGCCGAATTGGCATCATTTATCCCCATTCAGCAACCATCATTGTAATGTGTTGCTCCTTGTTATTTATTTTCCACCAATTACTTTACAGCTTGGCCCTGCATTTGTTATATGTTATATGTGTTATTTGGTATATGTTTTTTTTTTATTTTTTCCTATCCAGCAGTGGTTTTTGCATGCAATCCCCAGCAGTGTGTAATTGTATTTCATTGTAAGTGTATTTCCATATAAACAACCCAGGGGGAGCCAGAGGTATCCTTTAGGAACTTGTCCTTCCTCATATGTCACTTCCTCCCATCCCCCTGTTCACTTCCGGGTAATAATCCCTTTATAAGTTCCTAGTGGTCCGGTCCCATCAGGTGACATGATTAAGCGGTGTCGCGAAACATGTCGTCACACTGATGGGACCACTATCCAGTACCTACATTGCAGACACTAGGAGCGAACGTACCGGTGAGAGCTCTTGCTGTGGCCCCTCCCTGCCTTGGTCTCTGCATACTAGTGAGGCAGACGTCACCTCCACTGCACAGCCCACACCATCTCCAGTGGCTCTTTGAGGACACTGTGGCTCGATCTCCTTCCGGATCACGCATCACTATAGCCCAGGGAGACCTCCGGTTCCACCAGGGAGTACTGTTAACCAGCCTGTATAGCAACGAGCATCCCGGCTCCTTCCCAAGCCTGCCATGGTTTTATATGTAAGTCTTCAATAAACTTTCCACTTTTTTATAGTAACCCAGGCTGGTCCTGTTTTTTACCAATTTCAACAAAGACAATATTGCTGTTTTTTACTTTGGTTTTTTAAAACTGACAGTGGGCAACACTGCACACAAGCGCCCTTGGGTTCAAATTTCCTTTTATTTTTTGTGCTCCCACCCCGGAGCTGAACCTAGGCTGCAAGGTACCTGCAGCAAGTCACTCAGTCCCCTGTGTGTCCACAATTCACAATATATGAACAGCGCCTAATCCTTTTTCATTTTCTTGGGGTCATAGGCAGCATTCCTCCTCCTCCAAGTTGAGTTGATGCCAAAGAGCTTGATTTTGGTCTCATCTGACCACAACACTTTCACCCAGTTCTCCCCTGAATCATTACGATGTTCATTAGCAAACTTCAGACGGGCTGTACATGTGCTTTCTTGAGCAGGGGGATCTTGTGGGCGCTGCAGGATTTCAGTCCTTCAGGGTGTAGTGTGTTACCAATTGTTTTCTTGGTGACTATGGTCCCAGCTGCCTT
Organism: Glandirana rugosa; assembly: GCA_018402905.1. Classification (NCBI taxonomy): domain Eukaryota; kingdom Metazoa; phylum Chordata; class Amphibia; order Anura; family Ranidae; genus Glandirana; species Glandirana rugosa. Next base: position 418,314 of record BLSH010142615.1, on the reverse strand, counting down.
GAGATCATTGACAAGATTCTCCCGTGTACTTCTGGGCTGATTCCTTACCGTTCTCATGATCTTTGAAACTCTACAAGGTGAGATCGAGGGAGATTGACAGTTATTTTGTGTTTCTTTAATTGTGCGAATAATTGCACCAACTTTTGTCACCCTCTCACCAAGCTGCTTGGCGGTGGTCTTGTAGCCCATTCCAGCCTTGTGTAGGTCTACAATCTTGTCCCTGACATCCTTGGACAGCTCTTTGGTCTTGGCCATGGTGGAGATTGATTGCTTCTGTGGACAGGTGTCTTTTAGGCTGGGTTTGCACTATTGCGAATTGGATGCGGCTTTCCGCTCATCCAATTCGCATGTCAGGAGCCTGTGACCGGCTCTCAATGGAGCTGGTTCACACAGCTCCGGGACAGCTATGGAGCGAATTGCACGGGAGTCCTGTGCTTCTTCTGGTCTGTTTCAGGTCAGAATTAAGCCAAATATTCTGACTGAAATCGGACCTGAAACGGTGAACAGGGACAACCTGGACCCCTGCTGTGAGCCGCTCCGCATGGAGATGTGAACCCTGCCTCATACAGGTAACAAGCTCAGATTAGGAGCACTACCTTTAACAGAGTGCTCCTATTCTCAGCTCACTACCTGTATAGAACACACCTGGGGCCCAGAAATCACTCATTAAAATGCACATCAATTTATAACTTTTGAAATGCGTTTTATGGTTATTTTTGTTGTTGTTCTGTCTCTCACTGTTAAAGTATACCTACCATTAAAATTATAGACTGATCATTTCTTTGTCAGTGGGCAAACGTACAAAATTAGCAGGGGATCAAATACTTTTTTCCCCTCGCTGTATGGTATTCCTGAACTCTGCACTCTGTATGTAGTGCACCCCTATACTCTGCACTCTGTATGTAGTGCACCTCTGAACTCTGCACTCTGTATGTAGTGCACCCCTAAACTCTGCATTCTGTATGTAGTGCACCCCTAAACTCTGCATTCTGTATGTAGTGCACCCCTAAACTCCGCACTCTGTATGTAGTGCACCCCTGAACTCTGCACTCTGTATGTAGTGCACCTCTGAACTCTGCACTCTGTACGTAATGCACTCCTGAACTCTGCACTCTGTACGTAGTGTTATCCTGAACTCTGCACTCTGTACATAATGCACTCCTGAACTGATGATGAGCTGATGCACACTCCTAGAGCACTCCTAGAGCACAACCGGCCCTTTCAGGACAACCATATTGCTGATGCTACCAACAATGAAATTGAGCTTGACACACTCAGCATATAGGAAGATGGGACAAAGTACTATATATACTCTGTCCCCTATGGAACAGAACACATTAATAAAATTTGAAGTTAGACTTCTTCATGCGTTTTATGGTTATTTTTGTTGTTGTTCTGTCTCTCACTGTTAAAGTATACCTACCATTAAAAGTATAGACTGATCATTTATTTGTCAGTGGGCAAACGTACAAAATCAGCAGAGGATCAAATACTTTTTTCCCTCATTGTATGGTACTAACTGGCCCTTTGAGGACAACCATATTGCTGATGCTGCACACACACTTGGCATATAGGAAGATGGAACAAAGTAGTACCTGTACTCTGCCCCTATGGAACAGAACTCATTAATACAATTTGAAGTTAGACTTCTTCTTTAAACAACGTTTGAGCCTAACTGTAAGAGAAAAACATATTTTGTCATGGTTTTGTGGGACTTGCCTGAGTAACAGGCTGCAGTGGAGAACTCTTGCTGTTGACGTATTTTGAGAAGCTTCTCACTGTAAGTACAGTGTGCAGAGTTCAGGAGTACACTATGTACAGAGCGCAGAGTTCATGGGTGTGCTACATACAGAGTGCAGAGTTCAGGAGTACACTATGTACAGAGCGCAGAGTTCAGGGGTGTGCTACATACAGAGTGCAGAGTTTAGGAGTACGCTACATAGAGAGTGCAGAGTCCAGGTTTATGCTATGTAAAGAGTGCATAGTTCAGGGGTGTGCTACGTACAGAATTCCGGGGTGTTATGTGTACGGAGTGCAGGTTTGAGGAGTGCGCGGCATACAGAGTGCAGGGTTTCCCTCCACACCTCCACAGCCCTCCCTGCTTAGGTGGCTCTAGTACCAGAGCAGGTGGCTCCACCTCACCTTGCAGGGAAATCATTCTGTCTGTCAGATTCTGGAGATCTTTCCCCACCGTGCCCTGCTATGAGTACCTGCACTGATCTGTTACATCCATGAGACGCCCAGGGGAAACCTGTCCTTATAATCACAAAAGACTTCTGTGTTTACAAGTGACAGCAGGGAACGGAGGCTGACAGCCAGAGGTGGCAGAAAAGAGTTCCACCACATTCCAGCTGAAAAACTTGGTGTGAGGGTCACGACATGGCCTGGTGGGTGGGCCTTGTGTTTGACATACCTGCTATATGCTGCCTAATGCTAGCTGTGAGGCTGGACAGAGCACCCATCGTCCCTTCATGTTTCTCCAACAACACAGCTAGCAAGGAGATGGCTGCTTTGATGAACAGTACTTTTCTTTGCCTTCAAGCACCTGCCCAACACCTTCTCACAAGATGGCGACTTGTCAGCTAAAATGTTTCAAGCAAGCAGACAAGTGCATGGAGAGGAAGCAAATCTCCTTGATAGCTGCTTTGTCGGACAGCTATGGAGGGAGAAGGGGTGTTGACCTCAGAGCTAGCCTCAGATATCATGTGTACTTTGTCCCCTGAGTACCAGAACACATTAATAAAATGCATCTTTATATAGCAGAACCTGAGGGTATGTCATAATAACTGTAGCAAGAAAAAAGTTCTGGGAATTCTGGTTGGGATATTAGGTAATATATGGATTAGCATGGCGACAACCATATGCCTTGCACTGTCTTCCTCTGGGTCATCTGTGGGTATAGGATTTTTTATATGGAAATACTCTATTTTTTTTCTATTGGTAGAACTAGAAAAACTTGTGTATTTTTTCAATCTAACTAATATTAAAATGAAGTATTACTTTTGAGCGGTCAAGGCTTTTTAAGACATTCAGCTATGCAGTGTGGAATAGCCCAGTCTCTGCCAGCATTCATTGATCATGTGGACTGAATTAGCTCCACCTCTGCTCGCACAATCTATCATGCTCACGGTTGGAGGTGTGCTCACCTGGTCATTCAGATCACATAGTTCAGGCTTGGTTGGCTGTCAAGGGGTGGAGCCACAGCAAAAACATGAAAAATGGCTGTCTGCAGAGACCGGTACACGTGCATTTTCAGTGGATATTGTGGGAAAACTGCTCCTCTGAAACATAAAAGAAAGTCATGCTCCGGTTGTCTAGGGAGATGCATTTTAAAAACACAGATGTCTTGTTTTGAGGTAGACAATATTTCAAAATGATGAGCATAAATGTAGTGATAGACAAAGCAATGGCTACTTACAATAACTTTAGTGCCTTTGTTGTTTAGTGCTCCACTTAGTCTGTCTGTTTTCTTCCAGCGCTGAAAAGGACAGCACAGTGACTCTTCCTGCTTTGCAGCATTTTAAAGGTAAATGTTATATAGCATTACAAATTGTGGCACTGTTTAATGGGTCCCTCCACCCTGCTGCACGATTTTCTGGCTTATGCAGTGCCTTGAAAAAGTATTCATACCCCTTGAAATTTTCCACATTTTATTGGGATTTTATGTGATAGACCAACACAAAGTGGCACATAATTGTGAAGTGGAAGGAAAATGATAAATGGTTTTCAAAATTTTTTACAAATAAATATCTGAAAAGTGTGGCGTGCATTTGTATTCAGCCCCCTTTTACTCTGACACCTCTAACTAAAATCTAGTGGAACCAATTGCATTCAGAAGTCACCTAATTATTAAATAGAGTCCACCTGTGTGTAATTTAATCTCAGTATAAATACAGCTGTTCCGTGAAACCCTCAGAGATTTGTTAGAGACCCTTAGTGAACAAACAGTATCATGAAGGCCAAGGAACACACTAGACAGGTCAGGGATAAAGTTGTGGAGAAGTTAAAAGCAGGGTTAGGTTATAAAAAAATATCCCAAGCTTTGAACATCTCACAGAGCACTGTTCGATCCATCATCTGAAAATGTAAAGAGTATGGCACAACTGCAGTCCTACCAAGACATGGCCGTCCACCTAAACTGACAGGCCAGACCAGGAGAGCATTAATCATAGAAGCAGCCAAGAGGCCCATGGTAACTCTGGAGGGGCCACAGAGATCCACAGCTCAGGTGGGAGAATCTGTCCACAGGACAACTATTAGTCGTGCACTCCTTGCCATTCTTCCATAAAGGGCAGATTTGAGAAGAAAGCCATTGTTAAAAGAAAGCCATAAGATTTGCAGTTTGCAAGAAGCCATGCGGGGTACAAAGCAAACATGTGGAAGAAGGTGCTCTGGTCAGATGAGACCAAAATTTAACTTTTTGGCTTAAAAGCAAAATGCTACGTGTGGCGGAAAACTAACACTGCACATCACCCTGAACACACCATCCTCACTGTGAAACATGGTGGTGGCAGCATCATGTTGTGGGGATGTTTTTCTTCAGCAGGGGACAGGGAAGCTGGTCAGAGTTCCCCGTGACTAAGCTCCAGGGAGCAGGGTGAAACACGTTGGGGGCGTGGCCTGGTTGGAGTCCAGGCTGAGGTTGCCACTCTATTCACCACTCCAAGATACCTAGATGTGCTACTCTTAGGGGCTACCCCATTGTTCTTTGAAGCTGGTCAGAGTTGATGGGAAGATGGATGGAGCCAAATACAGGGAAATCTTAGAAGAAAACCTGTTAGAGTCTGCAAAAGACCTGAGACTGGGGCGGAGGTTCATCTTTCAGCAGGACAACGACCCTAAACATACAACCAGGGCTACAATGGAATGGTTTAGATCAAAGCATATTCATGTGTTAGAATGGCCCAAAGTCCAGACCTAAATCCAATTCAGAAAAAAGACTTGAAAATTGCTGTTCACAGACGCTCTCCATCCAATCTGACAGAGCTTGAGCTATTTTGCACAGAAGAATGGGCAAAAATGTCCTCTCTAGATGTGCAAAGCTGGTAGAGACTTTCCCAAAAAGACTCTCAGCTGTAATTGCAGTGAAAGGCGGTACTACAAAGTATTGACTCAGGGAGGCTGAATACAAATGCACCCCACACTTTTCACATATTTATTTGTAAAATATTTTGAAAACCATTTACTGTATCATTTTTCTTGCACTTCACAATTATGTGCAACTTTGTGTTGGTCTATCACACAAAATCCCAATAAAATACATTTATGTTTTTGGTTGTAACATGACAAAATGTGGAAAATTTCAAGGGCTGTAAATACTTTTTCAAGGCACTGTACATCTCTTGAAACAGGTGATACCATCCCTTGACAACCATTCTGATTGTTAAAGCAACAACCCTACTATACGCATCATTTTTTTATATTTAAAGTGAAACTAAACTTCACCTGAGCACCACAAACCAAAAATGCTATTTAATTCATTTTTAATATTTAAAGAAAACTCGCCCATCCATCCATGCCTCCATGCTTTATTTTGTTGTGAAATTGCTTTGAAAGACACCCCTTAGCATTTCTGACCGTGGCCATATTGAGTAAGGGCAGATGATTCATGTTGCATTTACTTCCTGGAATCCACCTGCCCTTAGCTCAGGCATGCAAGCAGGAGAGTATGTGCTTAGCTGAAAAAGCCCCTCTTCCCCTCCTGAAGACTCCTGGGATGTATGACATAATTTGCCTAGGTATGGAAACCAGGAAGTAAAACAAATTTAAAACAAGCAATTATGATATACTTTGCTATTCATTTACTAATGCTAGCAGCATTAAAAATAGTCAACGTTGATTGAGAGAATGAAGTACTGCTTTAATTGTGGATAAAAGAAGTTGTTTTAACAATAAACTTTTATATCATATAAAATATGTTGGATTGGTATCAAATATTTGCAATAATAGGGATTTAGAGTTAAAGGGAGAGCCTTTCAAATTACTAGGGAACAACACCTCGGGATATTGGTTCCTGAATGCCACGATTCTAGCAAACAGATGGGCTTGTTATCTGCAGACCACAAACTGCCTCCTCTGTAAATACGTTGGTTAGACTTTAATTGTACATTTTGGAAAGAAAGTTATTGAATCAGTTTATGTCCAGATGATGTAAACCTTATTAACCACTTCAGATCCGCACTATAGCCGATTGACGGCTACAGCGTGGAACTGAATTGCCGGGAGGCCATCAATAGACATCCTCCCCTTTCCGCGCTCCAGGGCTCGCTCCCGAAGCCACCGCCGGCACGCGCGCGTGCCACCGCACGGTGCATGAGCGTGCCCACAGGTCAGACGGACTCGATGTCCGCTGGAGACCCGCAATCTCTTCACAGAGAGTCAGAATGGGGAACCGCCGATGTAAACACGGCAGTTCCCAGCTCTGTGAGGGGGGGCATGACAGATCTACTGATCCCTGTGATCAGGATCAGTTAGATCTGTTATGTCCCGGCCAGCCCATCCCCCACACAGTTAGAACACATACAGGGAACACATTTAACCCCTTGATCGCCCCCTTAGTGTTAACCCCTTCCCTGCCAATGACATTTATACAGTAATCAGTGTCTATTTTTAGATCTGATCGCTGTATAAATGTCATTGGTCCCAAAAAAGTGTCAAAACTGTCCGACATGTCTGCCGCAATATCGCAGTCCCGATAAAAATCGCATATCGCCGCCATCACCAGTAAAAAAAATAATAAAAGCGCCATAAACCAATTTCCATAGTTTGTAGGCGCTATAACTTTTGCGCAACCCAGTCAAAATACGCTTATTTTTACCAAAAATATGTAGAAGAATATATGTCGGCCTAAACTGAGGAATAAATGTGTTTTATATTTTTAATTGTTGGATATTATAGCAAAAAAGTAAAAAAAAAATTTTCTTTTTTCAAAATTGTCGCTCTTTTTTTTGTTTATAGCGCAAAAAATAAAAACCGCAGAGGTGATCAAATACCACCAAAAGAAAGCTCTATTTGTGTGGAAAAAAAGGACGTCAATTTAGTTTGGGTACAGTGTCGCACGACCGCGCAATTGTCATTCAAAAAGTGAGAGCGCTGAAAACTGAAAATTGGTCCGGGCAAGAGGGTAAGATTGGTCTGGTTTAAGTGCCCAGTAAGCAAGTGGTTAAAGGATGCTATTCCTCGCATGAAAATGTAACTTTACTCTCAGAGGCAATATTGTTTCAAAGACCATAATCAGGAATTCAAGTCAAGAGACTTTGTAATACTGTGTACCTGGCCATGTCCTCTTCGACCCTCCTCATTATAATTCAAGACATTCCCTCTGATATCTTCCCAGCTTTCATGTTCTGCAGGAATGTGATAAACTCCACCTTTACGAAACTTTGATCTTCCCCACTGACTCCATACTGTGTAGGAGACCAACAAGGCTGCAACAAAAACGTCAATCCATCTTAAATAAAGTCAGAATATTGATCCAAATAAGACAGATTACTGCTGCATCTTAGATGAAGGTGGAATAAAAATCTAGTTCAGATAAAGGAGGATGAGCGCACTTCTCAAATAAAGGGCAGAAGATTGCTTTATTTCAGGTGAAGATTAAAGGAGAAGTATGGCCAAAGCTCTTTTGGCTATACTTCTACAGATCACAGAAGTGCACTTAGTTCTGCACTCCTGCGACCCATATTCAGCAGACAGCGGGCTGAAGCCCACTGTATAAGAACAGGAAACTAGTGCTGGGAGCTCTCTCAAGTCTCTAGAAGTTAAGAGAAGCCAGGGAGCTCCTGCAGAGCTACACCAGACAACAAATAAAATGAGTGAACTATGTTTTCCAGGAAATAATATAATTTACTAAACAGAGAGTCTGCCCAATTTACCATAATCTGAAATGAATATAATTAGTTACAGTTGGAGTCAGAAGTTTTTGATGTTGCTTGTGGGCTGCAGGCAGGGTTGCCAACCGCCAGTAAATTTACTGACAGTTTGTAAAAATCATTCATTTTTACAACTGTCTATAAATATCAGGGTCTGAAAATTTGTCATGCTGTGTTGACTTTTTAAGTGTAAACCAGGCAAACGACTTGATATTGGTATTGTCAGTGTTTCCATGTTGAGTTTAAATTTCAATTGTCTTAGTTTTTAATAGGAGTTCTGTTATTTTTTAGGTTGCCAGTAAAAAAATGTGTTCCGCCAGTAAATTTTCCATGTTTTGCCAGTAAAAAACGCTGCGGGAGGTTGGCAACACTGGCTGCAGGCTCTTGTCAATTGGTTCTGTTCTGCACACACTCCATCTCTTACAACTACCGTCTACGGAGGACAGAGAAGCACTTCTTCACCCTTACGTGTTTAAATTCAGATTCCATCCAACTGGATACTATAGAGAATTCAGATATAGCGCACAACTGTAATGTTTGCAGAGTACCTTCACAAACCACTGGTGTCTATTGAAATCTGAGATCAATGTTTGGTGGGCTTCATCTTTACTATTGTGCCTCAAAAAATATAAACTCTAATTTACATAAAAGATACACCTATATGTGCATGGCCGAACTACACTAACATACAGTAGTTTTTACCAACTTCTATTTCATATACCATTTTCCAGACAAGTTAACAACGTGAAAATAAGAAAAAAGGACCACAATCTTACCTATGAAGATCAGAAGACACATGCTGATGGCTAAAATGGATCCTGAGCTCAGTCCAACAATCTTCCCAGCTCTGGCCTGGATGGTCTCACATGCTCTACCCTTGAAGCCTTTTCTGCACTGGCAGATATACTTGTGCTGGGACTGAGCTACACAACTGCCCCCATTACCACAGCTCCATCTTGTACAAGGTGATGGGTCACAGTGCTTCTGTCCTGTTACATTATTCATCACTTCAACTTTATCTGTTGGGCACCTAAACCAGAGAAACATGTACTGCATATTTGACAAAAGCATCAAGAGAATTACAGAATCATTACATAGATATGTCTAAGATGATCTTCATTCATTGGGTATCTATTGGTAGTAAACAGAACCCAAATGGATATGGAATTCTTGAAAATTCCACCATCTTTTTTTTTAGTGCCTCTGTGATAAAATAGGTCTGTTTGTCGGGCTTGGTCCATTACTGTAAAGCCAGGGAGTAAACCCCTATTATTGGAACCAGAGATTAAAGAAGAACTCAATAAATAATCAACAAAAAAGGACTGTAGGTTTTATATGTAATATGTTAATAACTTACCTTACTGCTGTCCTTTCTGGGATCCAACAGTATTACCATTAGCTGGCTGCTTCTGACACCTGCTCATCATATGTTGTAGCAATAGAAGTGTACAGAGTCAAATTTGTATCTCAGAAAGGACAACATGGAGGTAAGTGCAATAAACTCACTGCCCTACATTCAGCAGACCATTTTGAATAAAGTGATATTAAAGTCAATTTGTTCCGCTAAATCAGCTACTTATAGTAGAACTTACACATGCTTGCTGTTGTTCTTATATTTTTTTTTTTCTTCATACAGCCCCCCCCCCCAAGCCCACTGCTTGCCTCAAGGTATGTGGGTGCCCACATGCCTTTCAGGACCTAATGGAGTCCTGATGCAGTCTCCACTATGTGCAAGCTTCCGTTTATAACTGCAAACTTACATGCAGACATGCCCAGCTGCGCACAGAGAGAGTGAAAGGGACTCTCTTCCCCTCCCTCTTTATAGCTGCTTCTAGGTCAGCATGACTTTGGTTATTTGTCCTTCTCGGAAAGGCTGCATGAAAGTTTGTAGTACTAAATGGGAGCATGCACATATAGAGACTCCAGCAGGACTCCATAAGACCTTGCAGGCGCAGGGGGAACCCACGTACCTGGAGTTAGGTAGTATGGCCAGGGAGCTGTATAAGGAAGAAGCTCAGAGGAGAAAAATGATAACAGCCAGAAAGGAAGGGGGTGTAACATGCTGGCATTGCGGTGGTTAATAAACCTTTTTCTATAAAAAAATGAATACTTGAAAATAAATTTGATCAATATACTGGACAGCTTTCAGCAGCCCTGGAGCTTCTTCTAAGCTTCATCAATCAGAGAACTAGTGGGGTTCCAAGAGTAGTAAACCCTGCCCCTTACCATTGTGTCTTCACGAAATAGTTTACTGTCCAGTATTGTACCTGCATTCATGTTTTCTCCATAAATCAATACAGTTGAGGTGAGAGGGACAGGGCTGGTTCCTGCAGACATCCGAGTGGCATCCATTGCTGATTCCCTGCGAGCTGACAACAGAGCTGTGCTCATTACCATCTCCGTCCAACGGCAGCACAAGACCATTGACGCGCACATCCCGTAAACATCCTGTGCAAAATTAACAGAACCCATTAAAGTTTTTCTCTCTTAGATCATGAAGACAAAAATTAATTGATTTCACTGACATGATGGAAAAGAACATTAATGTTGTAGCTCAGTCTGCAGATAAGAACATCCTGTTCCCCTTCTGGCTGTGCAGATTATAAAATCTAAACACTTTGCTGGCTACTTTTCAAGCAAAGCTGAACATATTATAAGCTATAAAGAAACTCTGGTTTATAAGGATGAGAATTTAGGGCTCATTCACATTGACGCACATCCCCGTACAGCGTGAAGAGCCCTTTGGTTACTTTTCTTTCCTAGAGCTGAGCTGCATGCAGACAGCCCATATTACTGAATGGAATCCCCAATGGAGAGTCTGGGCATCCAGGGCTATGCACTTGTCCCTCTTTATCTGTCAAACTTGGCTGTGTGGGTGGGTCTGTATGGCTAATGGTTGCTAAACATTACTTAATTTTTGTATTTCCTACAGTTATCCTTTAATTTAACCCTCCAATACCCCCCAGAGCAATACTGACCTGTCCACACTACCATATCCACACTGTGTGACCCCCACATCCTCTGGCCGGTCCCTAGCGTCCTGTGCACATGTGTGGAAAAACCCTATTCATTCCTATGTAGAGGTCCTCTAGCCTTGTGAAACCATAGGAATGGACAGGATCTGTGCCCAGCCGGGAGTGCATCTGGCTGGAGCATGCAAAGATTACTTTGAATATCACAATATTGGGGGTGCTAGGGAATGGGGGGGCAGTTAAATTAAAGGATGACATTCCAAAAATAAAATGATCCTTAACACTAAAATAAAAGAGATAACATTGATTGAGAGTTTACCTTACCATGCTTTAAAGACACTTTAAGATGCCTTACAGTGGATGTTCAGTCAACACTAAGCTTAAACCTACATACACCCCTATTCTAAGCCTATTCTATTGTAGCCACCCTGTAAAAAGAAAGATGCCTATACTTCCCTATCCTGAAGTCGCTCTGGTCTGGTCACAAGACCTGCTTCCTGCGACAGCTTCAGTGTACAGGAGGGACAGCCTCTGCAGCCATTGTTGACCGTCCCTCCTCTATACTGAAGCCGGCGTTGGAGAGATCATGTGACCAGACCGGAGCGACTTCAGAATGGGTAAGTGTAGGCATTTTTCCTTTTAAAGGGTAGATAGAATAAGCTCAGAATGGGGGTGAAAGTAGGTTTAAGCTTAGTTAGGTAGTTAGGTTTTTACTTAACTTCCACTTTAAGCGCAATTTAAACTTGTGGATCAGAACCAACGTGTGTTACTACCTTCCAGGGCCAGGTCAAGGGGTGGGCAGGAGGGGCACTGTGGTATTATGTGAGATGGGGAGAACGCCACAAAGAGATTGGAGGGAGGAGATTTATGTTGGGGGGGCAGTAGGGGGGTAAGAATTGTTCTAGGAGAGGAAATTTGGGGGGGGGGGGGGGTGCTAGGAAAGGTCCGCAAGAGGGGTAGAGTGTATTATGGTGTCACGGGGAGGACGGGTGGGGAACTGGACCGGGACCTTCCATCATTGTGTGCAACCAAGACTAGGTGTTCAAATTTAACGCGAATTTCACCTTCAATTCATTTTTGGATTGATGGATTGATTCGAATT
>BLSH010142615.1:362831-383386 GCA_018402905.1 Glandirana rugosa | reverse complement strand
CTCGGCGGGACAGACGTAGGTAACTGTGTGTGTTCTGCCGAACCGGGACGGCTGACGAGGGAGCAGTGTCTAAAACTAACTGTCGTCATACTCGGTTACCGAAGGCGACGATAGTGAGATGAATCACTCTTCCCTGTTTCGGTCCTTTCGACGACGAGAGTACGTGTCACGACCTAGCTCTCCATTCATATAGTGTGTCTTTCAAAAAAATGTAATTATGTATCCTAAGTAATTGGTCACGATCTGTGTGGGTTGTTTTTACAGTAGTAACATATGTCCCGTCAGATCATTGCAGCGGAAGCCATTGGCTCATACTGCTGTCAATCAAAATCTGTGACGAGGGAGCAGTCGGCAGGGCCAAGCCGTCTTGTGTGTGTCAATGGATGCAGACAGGGCGGCTCGAAAGCTAGCCCGCACAAGTGCCCCGATGGGAAGCGGCTTCCTATGGGGGCACTCACAGAAGAGGAGGAGCCAGGAGCGTCAGTGGGAGACTCAAGAAGAGGAGCATCAGGGCTGCTCTGTGTAAAACCTTTGCACAGAGCAGGTTAGTATAACTTGTTTATTATTTTATGTAAAAAGAAGCAAAGGTTTAATATCACTTTAAGTCTATAGGGGGCAATGAAAGAAAATTTACTTACCTGAACCTCTACTCCTCCCCGTTCCTATACCAGTCCCTGCAGTGTTTTCTTCCCCAAGCTCTAGCGGTCTAAGGTCCTGATGTCATCAAGACCAAAGCAGAGTCCAAAGCCGTGCATTGGACGTGTTGACGTAAAGGAACAGTCCACCACCAAAGTGTGGGAGTGCACCATCTGCTGGAGGAGCGGAGGATCAGGTAAGTAAAAGTGTTAACCCTCTATCCCAGACATACCGAGCAAGTAACCTCTGCAGTGTGGGCGCAGCTCCACTTCAAGGTATAATGTCACATTTTCCCACAGTTGGGCTGCTTTTGTATTAACCATTTACTGCTCTATCCACAAAAAAATATTTTTTTTGGAGTTGGACTCTAATTAATAGGGGGGTTTTCATAATCATTGTATTATGGTGAACTAATTTGTTTTGCTTGATGTACGTTAAAGTAGAGAAAGAAGTTTATTCAATAACGGTAATATCTGTTCCATGGGGCAGTTACCCAGCAAAAGGCATCCTCACCCAGAGCAATGAAATCCCCCGATTCTCCATGACTGCTGGCGGACATGGGACCATTGTACAGCAGAAGGCCATCAGGTACGTCAGTGATAAAATCCAGGGAGATCTGACTTTCATAGCAGAGCTGCAGGGGTGGAAACCAGGCATATCCAGGGGCAGTAAAGGAACGTTTTGTCTGCTGACATTCAGGTCCATGGTATGCAGGGGGACATTCACACCTGAAGAGCAAAGCACAGCTTTATCTCATTAAAGTAAATGCATTGCCTGCTATGATTATTATACTGTTAGCATGATGCACTAAAGCAGAAATTCAACACAAGAAAGTTGTATGTGTGTGCAAGGTGTGCGTTGCCCATTGCATTAGGGTGTGCACCCCAAAGTTCAAACACACACGCCTTTTTCTGCAGCCTCAGCTACACTGGACAGTGAACAAATGGGAAGTGCTCTGTGCTGAGCGGCTTCCTGTTCATTCACAAATTGAAGCACAGTAAACACAATTAACTATGCTTCAGTTATGATTGAACAAAGTGAGTGAGTTTGTTCACTGTGTTCATTTAGAAAAGAAAGGGACCGGTAAATTACATATTGCTTAGCCCCTTCCCCCACTCTCCATCCTGAAACATCCACCACCGAATCCGGGGGAAAGGAGAGGAAAGGAGGGAAGCCAGCAGCACTTTGGTAGGGGTTGCAACACAAGGGAAAGCCCAGACAGTAGGGGGAATCAGCACCATACAGAGTGATTGGGGTGTGCCCAGGCACACCCCCTGTGCACGCCTGTGTGTCTGTGTTTCTTTCCTATTGCTGAAAATGATATTAGCATACAGTAATATTCTTTGCCAAACACAAATTATGTCAATTCCTTGGGCCTGGGTTTGTGCAAGACAGAAAAAGGACGCACAAGATGGTTTTCAAACATTTCCGGTCACAGCAGAGCCACATTAGCAATATCAGCCAGTAAGATGACCACTAATAATGGCTGATACTTGCATGCTTCAGACTATTATTGTTATTACAGGCTTTTATATAGGGTTGGTGCTTGCACATTCACATCAGACAAGGAGCAATCTAAGGTCCCTTTGGTCCCTTTCTCCTATACATACACATACTACAGCCAAATGACCTACCAGCATGTCTTTGGAGTGTGGGAGAAAACCAGAGGAAACCCACACAAGCGCGGACAGAACATGCAAACTCCATGCAGACAGTGTCCTAGCTTCAAATCGAGGACCCCAGTGCTGCAAGGCAGATGTGCTAACTAAGCCACTGTACAGCCTAGCACAGAAAACTACGTTGATTGACCAGCTGTGATTGCAGATGCAAAAAGTTCAGAGACTGAAGTTACATTATATGTCATACAACCAGTACTGATTTTACATATGACAGGGAGTACAGCCAAAAAATGTAAAAGCACTGCATCAGAGTGATCTGCTATATTAACGCTTATCAACTTGTATGAGATACTTTGGGAATAAGCCATGTGACAGTGCTGTGCCCTGTCACTGTGTTAAAAGGGGCTTGTTTCACCTAGCTAGGTAGGCTGAGGGGCTCCAGAGTGCTTGTTGCATTTGGAGGAAACAGATTTTTCAGTTTCCTCAGTGTTCAGTTAAACCCGGTTGGGACCTGGAGCCTGGAGATTTCTTAGAGACTTGGGTGGGATGAAATCTCCAATCCTGGGTCCTGGTCTTGGGAACACCGGAACACTTCTGATGTAGGCGCGAGCTGGGATTTTAGGAGAATCAGGACTAGGGTTCGGGGTCCCACCCTCCCGAGGAGTCAGTGTGGTTGCAAGGGAGCAGAGAGAGGTGTCCATGTCTGTATGGTGCGGACTATGATAGGAGGACAGAGAAAGAGCCCAAGCCTGAGGGCTGGAGCAGCAGGAAGCAGGAGAAGATAGCTGACAGAGGTACAGTGTTTCTACATGAACATGGGGATGCTGTGTTAGATGGTCAGGAGGACCGAGGCACAAGGTCTGAGCAGCGGTGCAGCTAAAGAGCCAGGATGGTGGAAACCCCTGCGAGGGAAGCCGTTTGTTCTGTTATGAACTTTTTCTTTCAACTGGTGAGTGCTACATTTGAGCTAAACAACCCCCAAATATCACAGCTACATAATAAACAATCACTACAAGGATGAAGAAATGACAGATGGTCCTGCCTTGCAGAGGAACAGAGAGGACTGCTCTTAAAAACTGAAAATATCAAAGCTCAAGAAGGAGCGCACCAAGGTTGTGTAGTTGTCTTTAATGTTAAAAGTAAAAATGAACACGCTCACAGATTAAAACCTTTGCACAGTAAGCATATAGGAAGAGGAAACATGTAACTAGGAACTGCCGCTGAAGCCACCAGCATGGGTGTCCAGAAGGAGTGAAGCTGAAAGTCTTGTGTTTGGAACCCATTTTGGCATTGGAACACACACAACTCTTGTCCAGTCTTCAGATTTTTCCCCTTGGTAGAAACCCTGCCTATGCGCAATTCTAGGGAATTGTTGCTTGGAAGCATATGTTGGGAATGCTCATCCCCTTCATCATTTAATCGACGTAGCAACAGTGAACCGTGTTCATTGTACCAAGAATTTCTTTCCAGCCACCAATCAGATTGGAATGTTTGCTGTGGCTGTTTGAAAGTGGTAACATATTAGGAAAGTTGTCCAGCACAGGTTTCAGAAATAAGACCCACCCCACTAGTGAGGATTTCTCTGGAATTTGGCTGCAGTACTTTACACAAAATTCAGACTTATTCAGAGGTAATCTGAGAACATTTTCTGGCTTTAGGACAACTGCATTGTCCCCTGGATAAAATTGTTGTGTGGAAACATTCTTGTATTTGTTTTGCACCCTCTAGTGCTAGAATTGTAGATACTGTAGGTTTTTGATGTTTAAGTGTAGTAAAATATGTGCAGGCCTGGCTGGTGGACAAGACTGTCTGTGTTTTTTTCCTGGGTTGGGAAGAGATCCAGGGAGAACTGGATGACTCATAGGCAGCATCACTGAGACCTCCCCCATATTTGTAGGATGTGGTGGAACCTTCTAGAAATATGGGATGGGAAGTAAGGTGGAGCTGCCTGGACTATTCTGAGGGCCCTGACCAATCTCCAACTTGGGATGGCAGGGGGCAGGACCCCTCAAATACTCTGAGTCAGCCCAGCTGGGGAGGAGAGTTTGGGTGGAAGCTGGAGATGTGTTAAGAGAGTGTTGGAGAGTGTTAAGCTGTCGTGGTCTTTGAGGGAGCTCCCCAGTCTGGGTGTGGACGGGGTGACCTTGGGCCTGGGCTCAGGTGCGGACGGGACCTTCCCAAAACCATGGAGGTGTCCTGGCCAGGAGGCACTGGGAGAACACGGCAAGTCTCCAGGACAACAGGAACAGCCAAGAGGGCTGGTGAGTTACACACAATCAGGAGGACTGGGAGGCATGCCTGAGAGGACTGGGATGGAGCAGTCTGGGATGGGTGCAGAGCCTGTCAGGAGGACTGTGGTGGCAAGGGCAGTGGAAAGGAGCAGCTGCAGCAGGAGAGCTGGCAGTGCCTGAAGAGGTGGTACTAGGAGCAGTAGCCACATGTAGGACTACTACATTTGTGCCATAGGGGACATAGGGGCCCTGCTGGCAATGGGCATTTGCTTTGGGCCTGACAGAGTCAGTATCAGGTCCCCACAATAGTGCTAGCTGCTCCTGGGAGTGATAGTCTGCAAACCAGTGTATGAGCTGGAGGTTGAAAAGAGATTGTATATACTGGAGTGTATATACTTAAGTCCCTACTAAGTTTCTTCAATCAAGTGGGCATTCCATATGTATCCCATCCCCATCCAAATTCTATTCCCCTAATAAAACAAAAAAAAAACAAAGTGCCTAGGCGTGCAGGGTGGGAGACGAACCACAATCACCAGCGGCCCCTACGGGGGTAGTGTTACACTTATTAGCATTATCCATAGCTTACCTATATCCAAGTGCAGTGTCTATGCAGATGCCTCCATTAATGCATGGGTTGACTGGATAGGAGGAGCAGGACAGATGCTGATACTCCCGGGCAGCACAGGAGCATTGGACTTGTGTCACCACGGTCACTGATCCGAAGGAGATGTTGGGGGATCTGATCATAGTGGGCATGTGTTTGTATGTTTTTCCAATGATACATCCAGTCTTGTGGCTGCACTGTGCCTTATCACACTCATCTTCTCCAATCTGATCCACTTGTACCCCCAGTGCAGATTCTATCTGTGGAGAATATAAAGTCATGCCTTCTTATGTACACTAGACACTTGTTACTAATTATGAAACAAAAATTGACAATAAAAGATTATATACATAGTCTACAAATAACAAATGTAATTTTTAAAACATGTTTCATACATTTTTTTTTCATCAGAGGGGAAAACATAGCTGGTATTGGTTGTGAACCATGCACAGAGTCCAAGTAGGTTTGCCCTGTGCTTTTTCTCAATCTATAACATAAATCAAACAACACATCTGCTTGTCCGAGCTACTGTATAAATTCATATCAGTTCCTGACTAACAGAGTAGCCCCTTAATGGGTTCCCCAAAATAAACAGGCCATCTTGTACCTCTTTACTGTTCTGTCAGCCTCAGTCTTTTCACCCAGCAGCAGGCTCTCACAGCAGAGACAGAGTCCTGAGCCTCCACTCACAGATATAAACTCCTGTGGACAGCTGAGACTAATAACAAGGTCTGGCTACTTGTTAAGACGTGGACTTCAGTTTGTCTTTGCTTGCTACATACTAGTAGCTGGTCATTGTCTCAGAAAATATTGATGGTGAAAAGGCAGGAAAAGCAGCATACCGATGAGTTCATTTATGTGTCATTCTCAGGGTTGCTGTTAGAAATCACGGGGCTCAGTTCAGCCTACCTGACAGGCCCCCCTTCCTCCAATATGCCTCCTCATTGCCTATCAAATGCGCTCTGAAGAGTGACTCAAATGCTGACTGCTCTTCAGAAAGCAAAGCACATTTGAACGAGTTCTTAATTTTTTTCATTTATTTTAGTTTTTTACATTTTTTTTACTACACTGTTGGGTGCCTTTGGTGAAATATCAGGGGCCTAAACAGACTGCTGATGTCTTATATTTGTGACTAAAGACAGAGATTCTCCGGTCCCTTTCTCTATAGCCTCAGCTACACTGGACAGTGAATGAATAGGAAGTACTCTGTGCTCAGCAGCTTCCTTTTCATTCACAAACTGAAGCAATTCTGAAACAATCCTGAAATCAATCCTGCAGCTCCCGGCGGGAAAGAGAAGGAAGCCGGCAGCTCTGCAGAGGAGGAGGGGGGCTAGGGGACACAGAGGATCCCAGACAGCAGATTCCTCTGCAATGCAGCTGGAGGGATAAAAAGGAGAAGAAGCCAGCAGCGCTGCAGAGGGAGGTACAAGAGTCAGAAATAAGGCAGTATAGCCAGCCCTCCTGGGCCCAGTACAGGGGGGCTGACATACTGCCTTATCAGCAGCCCTGTTCATTCTGCTCTCTCCTCCTATTGGCATGCTTCTTGTACTGCATTACACCTAATTTGCTCCTTGTGCTGCTTCTCCCTCCCTTACCTGAGCTCGACTGTACAGTAGATTGCAAAAAACAACTACCGAGTCAAATTAAGGATATACCGTATATACTCAAGTATAAGCCGAGTTTTTCAGCACATTTTTTTGTGCTGAAAAAGGCCCCCCTCGGCTTATACTTGAGTCAGTGCCCCACAGCATCTCATCTGCGGGAGCCTGCAGCCTCTATGGGTGGTCCGAAAAGTCTATGTGCATTGAACAGAGCACATACATAGACTGATTGGCTGCACAGTACACAGTGACTGGGGGCAGGTCCGGATCGGCTGACTCCGTCGAGGAGAGGAGAGGAGAGAAGGTACTGTGCTCCCTGTCCCTGTATATTGGCTGATTCTCTGTGTAATGGCTCAGTCCCTGTGTAATGGCTCAGTCCCTGTGTAATGGCTGATTCTCTGTGTAATGGCTGAGTCCCTGTGTAATGGCTACAAGACTTGTGCAATGGCTACAATACCTGTGTTCTGGCTAAAATACCTGTGTCCTGGCTACAATACCTGTGTAATGGCTACAATACCTGTGTTCTGGCTACAATACCTGTGTAATGGCTACAATACCAGTGTTCTAGCTACAATACCTGTGTCCTGGCTACAATACCTGTGTAATGGCTACAATACCTGTGTTCTGGCTACAATACCTGTGTAATGGCTACAATACCAGTGTTCTGGCTACAATACCTGTGTAATGGCTACAATACCTGTGCAATTGGTATCTATTTTTATTTTTTTAATTTACCAGTAGTTGCTGCATTTCCCACCCTAGGCTTATACTCGAGTCAATAAGTTTTCCCAGTCTTTTGTGGTAAAATTAGGTGCCTCGGCTTATATTCGGGTCGGTTTATACTCGAGTAGACACGGTACATTGCTTGAGTTGAAGCTATTTGTGGCTTTTATATTTGCCTGGAGTTCCACTTTAAATAAGTACAGCTATGCTAGCTATGCACTGTAAATATTATATTAGGCTTCCATGCCCTCTAATGTTGCCCACTCTCTATAAGTTTGGTTGACATTTCGGCTGAGAGCACAAGCCACTGTGACAATTATCATTTACAGCATTCCTTGAATGTAAGTATTTTAGGAAACTGGTAAATTGATGGGTTTAGTTACACTTTAATGAATTTTAGCAAGAATCTGATTAACTGCTATGTGATTAACTCTCTCAATGATCTCTAGCAAAAAGTTTGTTTAACTATCAGGTAGTTTCAACCAGAAAGAAAAGGAGAACAGGGCAGAGTATTTACTTGACAGAGCCATGTTAGCAGAACTGAGATTGAACAGTGGAAAGATTGTATCACACCTTGTCTAGGTGGGAAGCTACAATCCCATTCAGTTGTCCAGCCTGGTAATAAGGAGGTCCAGACACTGTAAACCAGACATCAGTTGTGTTATCCAGGTCAGGAACATTCAATACACTGAATAGGTTCACATTCTCCCATTTACAGGGGATTATGTCTGACAGCAGACCCTTCATCTGTTCATATCTACTTCCAATGCTGGGTGTCTGAGCTATGAATTCTTCAGCTGTGATACCTGGAGATATAAGACATTGGGACATCTATTAGTATTTGGAGGGAAAAAATAAACACGTTAAAACATATATTTCCTTTTTTTTACACAGGTTGATATGAACTATTGCATACTTCTATCCAACCAACAGGTGGAGATTTAGCCCTTGTTTCACTATTTCAGCTGTGCTAAAAGAAGCCATTTGCTTACTGAACAAAAAGATAATAGCAGGAGTGCGTGAAATCAGACTTAATTTGCCCATCCTTTAAATTGGAAATGTTTCTGTATTTTTTTCAAAGCCATCTTTGTGTAACCCATTTCTTATGCTGGCAGTTTTGTGGACAGTTCCGGGGCTTTCCTCACCTTGCAGTCTTATTGCTCCAGCATTATGAGCTTCTTTCTCAGGAATATCGTGGAGCACAACCTTAACTGTAGAGACCACATCAGGCCACATGCCATCCGTCACTCTCACCCTCAGTTTATAGGTCCCTGGCAGAGCCCCTTCTCTGATGGTCAGCATGCCGGAGGCATCATGAAGAGAGAAGATCCTGCAATGTTATATCATTAGTTATCCTCATGTGTTCAAGTGTAGCTAAATACAGCATAACATACATTAAATGAAATATGTCATAAACATAAAATAAATATAGTGTATATAGAAGCTTGACAGCATTCATATCATTGCTTTGTCCAGCGTTTACACTTCCCAGTAACAGACATCCCAAGTCTCCCTAGACTTGCGGGAGTCTCCCCCATTTGGCTGCGGGCTCACGGACACCCACCTGAAATGAGTGTCACCTCCCTGAAATGAGTTTGCCACCTCCCTGAAATGAGCTTGCCACCTCCTTGAAATTCGTTTTTGCAGGTTGAGATATCTGAAGAGCCGCAAGAACCAGCCAAGGGCACAATACGTTATTGTGAAGTTAAAAATCACACAGCAAATGTAATTATTACTGAGTGCATGTAGCCAGTGTTCTAGATACTGTATAGGCATGCATAGATTTCTTTTTTAGACTGTAAGCTCTTTTGGGCAGATTTCTTTTTCATGGTGTTCCATATATTTGTGCATGTTTTAATGTTATTGCTAAAGACTAGAGTTGAGCGGACACCTGGATGTTCGGGTTCGGCGGGTTCGGCCGAACTTCGCGGAAAAGTTTGGGTTCGGTACCGAACTTGACCCGAACTTTACCCCGGACCCCGAACCCCATTGAAGTCAATGGGGATCCGAACTTTTCAGCACAAAAATGGCTGTAAAAAACTCCTGGAAAGTGCTAGAGGGCTGCAAAAGGAAGTTACATGGGGGTAAGAGTAGGACAAGTGCCCTACAAAAAAATGGGGATAGGGAAAATAACTTAAAATCAAATAAAAAAAATAAAAATGGGAAGGGGGGGTGGATGTGGAGTACAAGCCTAGAGGTTGACTAGGCCGTGACCGTGGCAGTGTAGGTGGAAGTGGAGGTGGTGGAGAAGGAGGAGGCAGCCAACACTTTTTGTTGTTTGTTTGTGGGTTTTTTGTTCTAATTGGGGTAGCCCCCAAAATATTGAGGCATATTCAAAAAAACAAGTATACCAATGGCTGTGTGAGGCCGGTCTAAATGTCTATTCTGCCTCTCCCTATAGAACTAGGAGACGATTTTAGAACAATAATCTGTCCCTTACAGCACCAGCAGGAACCTCTCCCTATAGAACTAGGAGATGATTATAGAACAATAATCTGTCCCTTACAACAACAGCAGGAAACTGACCTTATAGCAGTAGGCGATGATTTTAGAACAATGATCTGTCCCTTACAGCAACAGCAGGAACCTCTCCCTATAGAACTAGGAGATGATTATAGAACAATAATCTGTCCCTTACAGCAACAGCAGGAACCTCTCCCTATAGCAGTAGGAGATGATTTTAGAACAATAATCTGTCCCTTACAGCACCAGCAGGAACCTGACTCTATAGAACTATGAGATGATTTTAGAACAATAATATATCCCTCAAAGCAGTAGACTCTACCTAGTCCAGTATCAGATCGTTCTGTAATGCAGGATGAGATGTTATTAGATCTACAATCTGTCCCTAAAAGCAGGAGTAGTAAACTCTACCTAGTCCAGAATCAGATCGTTCTGTAATGCAGGATGAGATCTGCAATCTGTCCCTCAAAGCAGTAGTAGTAGTAATCTCTACCTAGTCCAGAATCACATCGTTCTGTAATGCAGGATGAGATGTTATTATATCTGCAATCTGTCCCTCACAGCGCCGGCAGCATCCTCTCCCTACACTAGCCTGAGAGCATGTGACATGCAGCACTACGTGACTCCAGCTCATATAGAGGCTGGGTCACATGATGCACTGGCCAATCACAGCCATGCCATTAGTAGGCATGGCTGTGATGGCTTCTAAGGGCAAACCAGTGAAACGCTCGTTGATTGGCTGCCCTGCAGCTATTCAACAGGCGGGATAAAATACCTGAACTTTTTTTCAAATATCCGGGTTCGGGTTCGGGCCACGGACACCCCAAAGTTCGGTACGGACCCGAACTTTACAGTTCGGGTTCGCACAACTCTACTAAAGACCAAGCACTGAGGATCTTGATGGCAACAAATAAAACAGCCATTATCATTGGGCAGTTCTGGAGGAAAGCATATGACAGCTTAGTCTTCACAGTGTTTGCTTGTCCATCAGTTTCTCAGCTTGTGTATGGTTCACTGATTCAGCAAGTATTAACATAAGAGGAGATTTCGGATTGATTACTATGGGTTACTGCACTTTGCACATCATTCTTGCTCTTATTACTTTTTATGATTTCACTTACCTTGATTTACTTTCTAGTTGATACAGTTTGTGTTCCCAGTCATCTTGGTCTGGTGCTACAACTTTTCCAAGAGAAACGGCTGGCAGAATCCCTTGGAGAAATAAAATGGTAATTTTCATTATATGTGGAGGGAAGGTTGGTTTTATTATGATACAGTACATTTTTTTGGGAAGGGGAAGAACCTATTTTATAATTAGGAAATACATTTGTGCAATAATGGTGGCTTTACATGGGCACATAAATAGTCACATATTTGGAATTATGGCTTTAAAGGGACAAACCTTCTAGTGGCAGTTATTTCTTGGTGCTCCAGGATCATGATCTCCCCACAAAGGTTACTGAATCTGGATCACCCCCACCATAAATTCTTTATCTTGTTGCTGCATTTTCTGTTATGCAGAAGAAGAGATTCCCTCTATGACTTGCTAACATTTCTTTATAACTGCTCCAAGCATTAGGTTAAAGTTAGCATGGATCTCAGTGCCATCTCTCTCTTAAGGTGCTTTTAGATACCCAGGAAAATCTCTCTTTCACTCGTCTTTGTCTCGTGGCTTTTACATGTACCTCAAGGCTTCTCTCCACATCTGCTGCTATTATCTTCACTTGTTACCACCCCAATAAATTATCTAAGACATTTCTCACATTTATTATTATTACATTTCCTCTAGAATGCTCTTCATTCACATTTTAGGTTGTCTGTGTATTTTCGAAGGCTCTATGAAAGGGCAACTCTTCAGTAAAGTCTATCAAATTGGCTAGTGATCTATTAGCTTATACTCCACACAGTGGCACTTTCACTCCTCTAACTTAATTATACATATTCATACTCTTTTATTATGCACAAGGCTGGAATGGGCTACAAGACCATCAGCAAGAAGCTGGGTGAGAAGGAGACAACAGTTGGAGTGATTATTCACAAATGAAAGAAATACAAAATAACCATTAATTGCCCTCTATGGGCCGGTTCACACTGAGGCGATCCTAGGCGATTTGCGATCCGACTTGTGTCGCCCCAATTCGCCTCAAATCGCCTGACATCAGAAATCCCATTGGAATGAATGGAGCCGTCTTAATATGCGCTACTCAAGTCCAAAGCGATTCCAAAAAAGGTTCCTGTACTATTTTCAAGCGGCTTCTAGGCGAATTGAGCCCATAGAAGTCAATGGAAGTTCGCTTTCAAGTCAGATCCCAGTCTATGAAGAAGCGACTTTCCAGGAAGAAAAACATAATTTTGCCAGAAGACACACCTCTCATGTCCCAGGTACTCCTGTTGAAATCGCCTAGAATTGCCTGATATCGCTTCGCAATCGCGCAGCTTCGCTTTGCAATCGCTTCGCAATCGCGCCGCTTCGCCTTTTCAAATCGCCTAGCAAATTCGCCCCGAAGTCGGATCGCCTCAGTGTGAACCGGCCCTATCTGGAGCTCCATGCAAGAGCTACACAGGAGGAGCTTGTGAATCATCTGAAGGCAGTAGGGACCACAGTCACCAAACAAACCATTCGTAACACAAAACACTGCCAGGGACTGAAATCCTCCAGTGCCCGCATGGTCCCTCTCCTGAAGAAGGCACATGTACAGGCCCATTAGAAGTTGGTTAATGAACAGCTAATGATTCAGAGAAGGATTGGCAGAAAGTGCTGTGTCCAGATGAGACCAAAATTGAGCTCTTTGGCATTAACTCGACTCGCCGTATTTTGAGGAAGAAAAATGCTGACTATGACCCTAAGAACACCATCCCTACAGTGAAGTACGGAGGTGGAAACATTATGCTTTGGGGCTGTTTCTCTGCTAAAGGTGCAGGCCAACTTTGTCGCATTGAAGGGCCAATGGACGGGGCCATGTATTGTAAAGTATTGGATGAGAACCTTCTTCCCTCAGCCAGAACACTGAAGATGGGTCGTGGATGGGTCTTCCAGCATGGTAATGACTTAAAACATATCGCCAAGGCAACAAAGGAGTGGCCAGTCTCCAGAACTTAATCCTATAGAAAATTTATAGGAGAGAGCTGAAACTTCAAGTTACCAAGTGACAGCCAAGAAACGTTAAGGCTCCATGCACACTGGATGTCGGATTTCTGACAAAAAAAATGCTGCTTTTAATACTAGCTTTTATCAGCGTTTTGTAATAGCGTTTTTGCACGTTTATTGGCGTCAGCATTTTTGAGCATTTTTCCTTTAACCTCATTAGCTTCCATTGACTACAAAAAACACTGGACGCCGATAAACGGCCGTTTAGCGGCGTTTATGAGCGTTTATCTGTGTTTATCGGTGTCCAGCGGTTTTTGTGGTCAGAAGAAGGACTCTTGAATGCCAATTCAGGGCATTCAGATAACAGCCCAAAAGCGCCACTGCTGTTAAACGACAATAAAGCCTCATACACACAGGCGTTTGCAAAAAAATAAGCAAAACGCCGGGCCTGACGTCAGGGAAAAAATTGCTGTTTTTCTCTGCGTTTTGCATTGACGTCAATGCACGTTTTTTCACGCTAGCTTTCAGCGGCATTTTCTGCCTCTATTCAAAATCAATGGTTCCCTATGGGAGCCCATTGATTTGAATAGAAGCCGCACCAGAAGTCGGATCACGGTGATCTGACTTGCGGCGCGACTTGTGTGCTAGGTGTCTTAAAGGGGAACCCCCGCAAAAAATTTGCGTGGGGTACCCCGCCGCCAAGAGCATACCACGCTCTTCAATCTGGCATGGATTTTAAGAGGAGCCCCCACGCCGAAAAAAACGGCGTAGGGTCCCCCCCAAAATCCATACCAGACCCTTATCCGAGCCCGCAGCCTGGCAGGCCAGGAAAGGGGGTGGGGACGAGCAAGCGCCCCCCCCCTCCTGGACCGTACCAGGCCGCATGCCCTCAACATGGGGAGTATGGGTGCTTTGGGGCAGGGGGGGTCTGCGCCCCCCACCCCAAAGCACCTTGTCCCCATGTTGATGGGGACAAGAGCCTCTTCCCGACAACCCTGGCCGTTGGTTGTCGGGGTCTGCGGGCGGGGGCTTATCGGAATCTGGAAGCCCCCTTTAATAAGGGGGCCCCCAGATGCCGGGCCCCCCACCCTATGTAAATGAGTATCCTGTTTCCTAAAAGGCATTAAAAATCATTAAAAATCATTCAATACAGCTTAAAATGCTTGGGGAGAGCCGTTTGATACAATCCAACTCGTGGCTCTGACACCCGGAAGTGACGCACATAAGCTCCGCCTTTAAGACTTTTCACCTGCATATTTTTGGAGAGGTTTATCAACACTGGTTTAAATATATGATTTATATTGACTATTTCATGCACTATGTATATTTCAGGAAGAGCACAAGTCACTTTACCACTGAATTTATAAGGACTTTTTATCTGCACCTTGGTTTTAAGAAATGTATCAACATTGGTTTTAGATATTTGGTATAAGCTGAACATTGTAAGCACCATTTGTACCAACAGAAAAGAACACCTTAAAGTTATCAGTATCAGTTCATATTAGAACAGAGCCATACCTACTCAGGCTTTCATTTCTTTACATCCTTGTCCCCCACTAGGGGGCAACCGTAGGGGCAGCAGTTCTATCCACCACACAAAATACCTTACACCATCAGCATGGCACCAACTCAACCTCCCCATTAATTTACTACAATTCACTAGTTTATTAACTTTTTTGTTTATGGAATCTTTTGATACCACGTTGGACTTATTTTTAGTGGACTGAATGCACCAGTCACTTTATTTTGAACTATATAGCTTTATAAATAAGTTGTTTACACTACCCACCTGATTGTATGTCTATTAGCTTTAAGTAGTGCATACGCAGTATTATAACTGATTTGGATAATTGTATGTTTGATCGTATAACTTATCACAGTATACAATTTTTTGTTTATTCAATATTGGCACAAATGTTTTGATACTTGATTGAAGACAGCGCACTAGTTACATTTTCCCAACTACAAGAAATGTCTTACCTCTGTGCTTGCCAAAAAGAGTTTCTCGGCCAAGTACTAAGTCATGTTTTGCTTTGGGATCAAATACTTATTTTACTCACTGAACTGCAACTCAATTTATAACATTAGTATCATATGTTTTTTTCTAACTTTTTGATTGATATTCTGTCTCTAGAATTTAAAATCCACCTATGATAACAATTATAGACCCTTCATTTCTTTGTAAGTGGGCAAACTTACAAAATCTGCAGGGGATAAAATAATTATTTTCCTGACTGTACACTTAATTTATAATCTTTTTGGTTTATAAAGGTTGCAGAACTCCTCGCTGATAACTGAATTACTTATAAATATCTAGGATGCATTATCCTTTGTATATATAAAGGGATAGCAGAAACCCTGCTTCCTGTCAACAGGTGCAATTGAGATTTGTTACCCTTATATGAGTAGACCATACAGTCCATGTGTCCAGAAGAATGAGGATGATCATTTCTGTCTCCGATTACAACTGTCAATGTATTTGTTGACGTGATAGAAGGACTCCCACTGTCAGTAATAACAATAGGTAAATACAACACCTTTTGTATTTCTCTGTCAAAGCTGCGCAGAGCAGTGATCATGGCACTTCCATTGTGAAAGTCTGTCAGACTGCAATCACCAGTACCCACAGTGTCACTTAACAAGTAGAATGAAAATGGGGCACCATTGACTGCTGTGTCATTGTCTTTAGCATATAATAATGTTGACGTTTTGTTTATTTGTACAACATGGGGATACTCTGAGTTTTCCCAGATGATTGGGCTATATTGGACTTCAAATTCAGGAGCACTATCATTGATATCCTCAAGTCTGAAAACAATGGTTGCACTTCCAGTGAGGGCTGGCTCACCCATATCTGTTGCTAGTACCACCAGCCGATGATAAGGAGATGCTTCCCTATCTAATGGCTTTGAGACCACAACGTGGCCATCATGATCCACTAAGAACTGTCCACCAGGATCAGAAGAGTCCAGAATGTGATACGAGAACAAACCATTCACTCCTGAATCCAAATCAACTGCAGATACCCGAACCACTGTTGTGCCAACAGAGATATCTTCAGACATTGGAGGCAACTCATACATATATTGATAGAACACTGGAGCATGATCATTTGAGTCTTCAACATGGATGATGCAGTAGGCCACACTGAAGAAATCCATGTCTTCAACTTTTACGGTCAGATTAAAGGATCTCTCATAGGGTTTTTCATAGTCCACCTTTTTCCTGAGACGAATGATCCCCCGTTTATGGATCTTATCTGTCTCTATAAAGAATTTGCGGTCATCATCTCCTCCAGCAATGCTGAATGCCATCATTGCATTTTCCCCTTCATCATTGTCCCAGGCATGTAAAACAGTCACCTCACTGTTAACATTAGAACATTCAGGAACAGAGGCTGTGTACATTTTCTGAGAGAATACCGGGGCATGGTCATTCACATCAGATATTATAATGGTGGCAGTTCCAGTCCCAGAAAGGCCACCTCCATCTTTAGCTTCCACAACAATTAGGTATCTGTCCTCCTTCTCCCTATCCAGAGAACCCAGCACAGTGTATATGGAACCGGTAGAAGGATGAATTCCAAACAAATTAAGGTTTATGTCATTTTTGACATTCTGGATAATTCTATAGGTCAAAATGGCATTCTTCCCAGATTTCGGGTCATCCAAGTCAAAAGCTGTCATCTCCATCACTGTAGTATCTGCAGGCGAATTTTCTGGTACATAGCCCACAAAGCAGCCATCGGTGGTGCACAGGAACATTGGTGGATTGTCATTTATATCTTTAACGTCAACAATCACATCAGTGAATCCAGTCAAACCTTCACCATTTGCATCAGTGGCAAGAACCAGGAAGCGCCAAGTTGCTCGCTGTTCTCGGTCTAGAGTTTTCTGTACATATATTTTTCCATTGTACTGGTCAATGATGAACTCACTGTTGGCTCCCTGACCATGCAAGGAGTAACGAAGAGCACTCTGATCTGCTTCTTGGTCAGGATCGGTAGCAGAAACCTAGACAAAACAAACAAAAGAAAAACATTTGTGTCTATTTTCTTTATTATTAAAGTTACTTTATCAAAACAAAAGTTACTGTGTTAATCAAAATGGAAATGGGTAATGGAAAAAATAGATCTACTGCATAAAAAGCATGTCAAGGAATTTAACTGGAATAAAATGGGCTTAGTTTACCTCCAAAACGAAGTACTGCATATACACACATATAACTGTTCAAAAGGATTTGTAACTCATGCAAACCACAAAGGTGCACCGCGCAGAACCCAGAACAGGCCCCCCCCCTTTTTTTTTTTTTTTACTTGCCCCTTTTTTTTCTTTTATGTATGGCCATTTCGATCTTTGAGAATTTGTATTAAAGAATTTCACCTTTTTTGACATTTTTACGCCCCTTTTTTTTTGCTTTACTTTTATGTATGGCCATTTTGATCTGTTGGGAATTTGTATTAAAGGATTTCACCTTTTTTGACATTCCACCCCCAATTTCAATTAACCAATCCTCTCTTTGCATTGGTGGGAGACTGCTCTCCATTTTCCCTTTCTTTTTGTATATATGTGTGTTATATGCCATTTGTAAACATGCTGTGAACAAGGCTACAAGCCGAAATGCGTCTGCGTCTGCTGTATTTTTATGGGCATGGAATAAATTCATTGGATATCGTACTTCAGTGTGCCGGTTCTTTTTTGCTGTATCAGATTTGTAACTCATGTTCTGTCAGTCTTCTGACCCAGGCACCCCTGCCACACAAAAACATGACCTACTTCCTGCTATTTTATACATCCATTCGGTAGATCTGTGATTTCTACACATAATCCTGTAGTCCAGGAACAAGGCATAGTATGTCAGTAATTGAGGACCAGCT
The DNA here is from genome assembly GCA_018402905.1 of Glandirana rugosa. Lineage (NCBI taxonomy): Eukaryota > Metazoa > Chordata > Amphibia > Anura > Ranidae > Glandirana > Glandirana rugosa. The sequence goes on along the minus strand of BLSH010142615.1, from coordinate 365,545 downwards.
CTAGCAAGCCCAGGGACAATATAGGTAAGTAGTCCTTAGCACTCAGATTTTTTTGTACACAGCTTCCTCAGTTCAGGCCTCTTTAGGATGACAGTTTAATAAGTAATCTAACCTTAAGGAGAACAGAAAAGGACTAGAGAGTCCTTTACGAACCTGGAGTTGGGTGCATGCTGAGTGTGAACTCATCACCCAGATCATACATATAGATGTCTTAAACTCAGTAAAAGCTCAGCAATTATTTGGGTCCTTACTTGCAGCACCAGTACAGGAAGTTCTGTCAGTTCCTCCAGAATATTACCATGATATTCACTCTGTGTGAAGACTGGGGCCTCGTCATTTAAATTGATCACACTGATGACCACAAGAGTGTGATTTTCCCATTTACCATCTGATGCCACCAGCCTCAACTCGAAGAGCATGTCCTGCTCATAATTCAGTTTCTGGGTGAGAAATATTGCTCCGATCTCTGGTTCCACATCAAATATGCCCTTGGCATTTCCACTGGTGATCTGGTATCTGAGCTTGGCATTGGCACCTGTAAAAAAGTATTACAAATGACAATCAGGAAAGCTGATCTTTTGCAAGCAATAGTACTAATTGGGATTGACTTACTAAAGGCAAATATATTGTGCAATGCAAGTGCACTTGTTCCAGAGTGTGGTAAATGAGATAAAGCTTCACTTTGCAAAGAATACCCAATTACATGCAAGGAAAATAAAAAAAAAAAACAGCATTTTTGCTTGCACATGTTTGGATGATAAAAGTCAGCAGAGCTTCCCCTCATTTCAGAGCGTCCCCTCAGATGTAGCGCAAATGCACTTGCAGTGCACAGTATATTTGCCTTTAGTAAATCAACCTCATTGTCTTTACTAATGAGGGAATTATAATGATAAGGGGGAAATGAAAGCTCCGTGTGAAAGGATAGAATGGAGAAGTCTCACTCCCTATCCTGCTGTTATCTGAACTGCTTCGTGGACTGAAATCCAAATACAATTGCAGTACTCCCATTGGGAACAATTGAAGAGAAAAGGGATTTCCAGTTTTTGTGGAATCCCCCTTTAAACATTTGATAACTTTACTGAGACTTTTCCTACTCCTGTCCTTTATTTTAAACAAGCAAACACAACATTCACTGCACTGCCGTGCATCCTCATCTTCTCTGTTACAAGAACCTATTCTACTGGTTCTGATGATTATATATTTGCTGTATGCACAGAACAATCCAGTGGGCTGATAGGGAAAAGCACATTCCATTCACACTGGAAAGGTGGGGGAGGGGTGGGGGTACAAGGCTTCATTTATTTTTATGATCCAGAATTTTCACTAATGGTGTGCACAGGAATAAAAGCCACATAGGAATTCTGTATTTTTATTTCATGCACAGATTGGGTTCTTGGTTCACTGAGGTTGTAATGGGATTTTCAAACCTGAATTGCGGGTATGGACTTTTTACTTAGTTATATTAGTCCAACTTGGTGTGGCCTGTTAACTTGCAAGCTTGGACAAGCTTACGAAAACAAGCTAATGAATTACAGGTATGGCAATTTTTACAAAGTTACAATGTCCCAGCTTGGACCAATGCAGGTATGTGTGCCATACCTTTGGGACCCTCCTAGGAGCTAGAATTCACAGTAGTTCACTTTCACTTTCTCTCAGGACAGGAGTTTTATGGTAAATCTCTTCAACAGGGACACAGATAAAGATAAAGATAAAAAAAAACATTTTTAGTAAAAAGAGTAATGCTACTCCTGACAATGTTTCTGGTGCTATCCGTGTCTATCTGTCACAGTGACACTAATACCCTCATTTCTTCTACTGGCATCACAGCTTCAGGACGTTAGGGAAATTCTCTGCAATGGAGACAGTTTAATTTTTCCCTATAGTAGGAAAAACTAAAACAAAATTGTCTAAAGTTGGACTTTAAAATAATAAAAAAAAGAAATTTGGGAAGCCTGTGTATTACTAAGATGTCATTCCACAAAATAATAAAAAATATTTTTAAATGCAGGTGGAGATTATTGGATTGAATTATCCACTGGCATCATATATATTTTATTTGGACCACAGAGAGAGGAAATTTATCTGGCATAATTCCCATATTATCATTATTATTATACAGGATTTATATAGCGCCAACAGTTTACACAGCACTTCCCAACTTGAGGGTAGACAGTACAAATACAATCATACTTGCCAACAGTCCCGAATTTCCCGGGACATTCCCGGGATTTAGACCGTTTTCCCAGCCTTAACGTTTCCCGGGAAATGTCCCGGGAAATTGACTTTTTCCCGATTTTTAAAATTTTTTTAAAATTTATTTTTTTGCCGCCGGCCGCTAGAGGTCAGCGGCCAGCAGTAAATTGACTCCGCCGCCATTTTTACGAAGACCAGCTAAGGAAGAACAAGAGGCGGAGCCCGAGCCGGACCCTCCCCTACCACCTGGAAGACACAGGGTACCCCCCCCCACCAGGGTCAGAATGTCTGACTGTGACACTGACTGACACAGGGTCACTGGACGACTCCACGTGACCCTGCGCGACCGACGAGAGTAGAGGGTCTTCTGGTCGATCCCTCGCTCGTCCCTTCTCGGTTCTGAGCCGCCTCGAGCCCGAGGCGGAGAACAAGAAGGAATCGACCAGAAGCATTTTTACCGCCGCCTCAGTTAAATGACGACCGGCGACTGGAGATCGCCGGCCGCCGTTTTTTTATTTAAA
>BLSH010142615.1:330306-349413 GCA_018402905.1 Glandirana rugosa | reverse complement strand
GAGTTGAAAAAGAGTTGGAGGATATAAACAAGTGGGGCCAACTGAGAGAGATGAGTAAGAGGGTCCAGAAGGGACAGGGTAAAGTTAAGGAAGGGGCAACAGAGGAGATTTTTGCAAGTGGTAAGGAAAAGGGAATGGCGCAGAAGGGGAGGAAGAAGGGTCAGAGGGGACAGTTAGGGGAATGGAGGAATAGGGGACTAGAAGCGACTCTGGGGACAGTTGGAGAAACTGAAGAGTGGTCAGAGAGGACACTTTAAGGAGAGGGGACCAGAAAGGGCAATTGGAAGGTGAACAAAAAGGCCCTTTGGAGGAGGTGATTCAGGGGTCAGAGGGACAGATGGAAGATGGGAAGACGGGCCTGGAGGTATTTCTATATTAACTTAACATAATGTCATATGATTGAAAAAAGAACAGAACTGTCTGTGTCGGGCATTGAACCTAATCATCCTCTCCCTTTCATGTCTCCAACACAGATTAGAAAATATAAGGGAGAAGCTGATTGGCAGCCAGTGGCTCTATTGGGTAGTTTTCACCTTCCTTTGTGGAGTGGTTGTCACTGGAAGACACAGAGGGAGACACTTATAAATTCTGTTGCAGACAGGCTATGCTGACAAGGAGCAGTGAGACAGACGTGTGACGGATTTAGGAAAATTGGGCAGTCAGAATCGCATCTATATTTGTCACTATTTTGCTTGATCAATGTCCCTCAATGAGTAATAATTACTTGACAGAAGTTTAACCCTTTATATTTACTGAAAAGTGGTGTTGTGTTGCAATATGTGAACTGGAGAGATGTCCCATCCCCAGTGGGGATACAGGCTACAAATAAAAACATGATAGGGGCTCCATCACTTTTCCCACTTTGTTCAAAACTCATCAAATTCAGACTAGAGTTGAGATTTAAATTCTTACATTTATATAAAAAAAAAACCCAAAGCAATAGAAAATAGTTATCTGAATAAGCCTTGATTGAATTTACACAGTTATAAAATCATTACTTTGCTGCAGAGCAAAATCAGACTCCACTTACCACAATCTTGGTGTCCCGAGTGATATTTTCTGAGATAGAGACCCAGTATCTTGTTTCCTCCCACTGTGGTGGCTGGTTTAGAATGTTAGTTATGGTCACTGTAAGTTCAACACTGGTGCTGCGATTCCCCCCATCCGTGGCAAAAATGTGCCGAGCAATGCGAGAAGTCTAGCGAAATGCAAACGAGGTTAAGCATTTCAGAAGCATAAAGACATCATAGATTTGTTTTTACTGCGTTTTAGTAGCACTTACATGTTTCCTCCCCACCCCCAACCTGTGAATGGACAGTGAAAGGAGAAGCAGCACACACTAATCTGTCTGTCACTCTCTCCTCCACCCCACAGCTACAGTATCTCCCAAAAGTGAGTACACCCCTTACATTTATGCAAATATTTTATTATATCTTTTCATGTGACAACACTGAAGAAATGACACTTTGCTACAATGTAAAGTAGTGAGTGTACAGCTTGCATAACAGTGTAAATGTGCTGTCCCCTCAAAATAACTCAACATACAGCCATTAATGTCTAAACCGCTGCCAACAAAAGTGAGTACACCCCTAAGTGAAAATTTCCAAATTGGGCCCAATTAGCCATTTTCCCTCGACAGTGCCATGTGACTCATTAGTGTTACATGGTCTCAGGTGTGAATGGGGAGCAGGTGTGTTAAATTTGGTGTTATCGCTCTCACTCTCATACTGGTCACTGGAAGTTCAACATGGCACCTCATGGCAAAGAACTCTCTAAGAATCTGAAAAAAGAACTGTTGTTCTACATTAAGATGGCCTAGGCTATAAGAAGATTGCCAAGACCCTGAAACTGAGCTACAGCACGGTGGCCAAGATCATACAGCGATTTAACAGGACAGGTTAGACTCAGAACAGGTCTCGCCATGGTCAACCAAAGAAGTTGAGTGCACGTGCTCAGCGTCATATCCAAAGGTTGTCTTTGGGAAATAGACATATGAATGCTGCCAGCATTGCTGCAGAGGTTGAAGGGGTGGAGGTCAGCCTGTCAGTACTCAGACCATAGGCCGCACACTGCATCAAATTGGTCTGCATGGCTGTTGTTCCAGAAGGAGGCCTCTTCTAAAGATGATGCACAAGAAAGCCTGCAAAAAGTTTGCTGAAGACAAGCAGACTAAGGACATGGATTACTGGAACCAAGTCCTGTGGTCTGATGAGACCAAGATAAACGTATTTGGTTCAGATGGTGTCAAGCGTGTGTGGCGGCAATCAGGGGAAGAGTGCAAAGACAAGTGTGTCTTGCCTACAGTCAAGAGCAGAGCATGATCCCCTCTCTTCAGACACTGGGCCTCAGGGCAGAATTTAAACATGATAACGACCCCAAACACACCTCCAAGAGGACCACTGCCTTGCTAAAGAAGTTGAGGGTAAAGGTGATGGACTGGCCAAGCATGTCTCCAGACCTAAACCCTATTGAGCATCTGTGGGGCATTCTCAAACTGAAGGTGGACAAGTGCAAGGTCTCTGACATCCACCAGCTCTGGGATGTCATCATGGAGGAGTGGAAGAGGAATCCAGTGACAACCTGTGACGCTCAGGTGAACTCCATGCCCAAGAGGGTTAAGGCAGTGCTGGAAAATAATGCTGGTCACACAAAATATTGATACTTTGTGCCCAATTTGGACATTTTTACTTAGGGGTGTACTCTCTTTTGTTGCCAGCAGTTTAGACATTAATGGCTGTGTGTTGAGTTATTTTGAGGGGACAGCAAATTTACACTGCTATACAAGCTGTACACTCACTACAAAGTGTCATTTCGTCAGTGTTGTCACATGAAACAATATAATAAAATATTTACAAAAATGTGAAGAGTGTACTCACTTTTGAGAGATACTGTAAATGGCTTCTTGTGCTGCTTCTCCCCCATCCAGATGGAGCTCTGCTGTACAGTGGATTTCAATAAGCTGATATTCAGATGCTTACACTGCATGCATTTAAAGATGAATTAATGAATAGAGGGCTGCATTATGTTGTGTCCTTTATATCTGTATGGAGACTAGCTTTAAGTGCTTGCAGGTCTATCATCTACCGACAGGCAGGGCATGAAAACAGAAAGCAAGCCACTGCTGCCTATCTACTTTCCTTTGCCTATAGCAATAATAATCAGCATTGCTCCTGGTAATTCTGTATACGATAGATACAAGTGCCACGATATATGTTTGTCAGCAGGATAGTTGGATCAGCCTTGCTACCAGTCCTGACACCTTTGTCCTGTTCCCATGGGTTCTACTGGCACACACCAGCATATAAATTCATTAAGGCCACATTCACACAGGCATACTACAGCGTACACCTGTGCGAGGGCCGTGTTTGCCCACACAGGGATGCACAGGTGTTCTGTGCATCCCCATGCAGGCAGTCCCATTCAGGTCAATTGCGACATAGTTGCTGCTCCCAATTTGACATCCATGAGGGTACACGGCCCTGAATGCACATTGTCTGTGTTCAGGGACATGCACCTTCAGAGCTGTCAAATTTGGAGCAGCATCTACTGTATGTTTCTGTGCAGACGCTGCATCTCAGTTGACTAAATAAGACTGGCTACACGTGGACGCACAGAACACCTATGCATCCGGCCCTTAGCACGGATGTATGCTGTTTGCCCATGAGAACAAGGCCTTAAAGAGTGAGAATGGACATAGCGCAATTAAGTTTTACCTGGGAGATGGGATGGTTGACATACACCCACCCTGTGCTTGGGTTTATCTGGAGATACTCTGGTTGTTCTGCTGATATTGTATAACTTAAGGCAGCATTAACGCCTTGATCACTGTCTAGAGCAGCAACGCGAAGAAAACTAGTTCCAACTGGAGTATCTTCTCGCAGGAAATCTAGATGAATAAAAGATAATCTGAAAACTTAAAATTCATACTTCAGTAGGGGGGGTCACTTACAGACTCTAAAGGCCCGTACACACGGTGCGACGTACAACAACGTTCGTACGACAGCTTGTTGTACGATCATCCGACCGTTAGTACGCGAGATTACAACAGCCGACGTGCGACGGTCGTACAACAGAAGTTAGATGAGCAGACTAGAAAACTTTTGTTGTACAGCAAGATGTCGTACGACTGTTGTACTGTGTGTACAGAGAAGTTGGGCCAACCAAGCTGTACATGCAAAACACGCATGCTCAGAAGTCAGGAACGCCCGGAAGTGTCCGTTCGTGGAAACCTACGTTCCTAATTCACAAATCACATTCACCTGAACTTCCTCTTTATATGCTCGTAACACGTCACTACGTTCGGCTTGTTGAAGCTTTGTTGTACGATTACTTGACTCATGTCAGTACGCTAGACACAACAGCCAACAGCCGATTTTGTCGAAATTGAACATGCGGTCATACGACCGTCGCACCGTGTGTACCAGGCTTAAGGTTTCACTATTAAAATGCTAAAGACTAAAGCCTCATACACACGGTGCGCCGGTCGTACGACCGCACATTCAACTTTTGTCCAAATCGGCTGTTGTGTCTAGCGTACTGACATGAGTCAAGTAATCGTACAACAAAGCTTCAACAAGCTGAACGTAGTGACGTATTAAGAGCGTATAAAGAGGAAGTTCAGGTGAATGTGATTTGTTAATTAGGAATGTAGGTTTCCATGAACGGACACTTCCGGGCGTTCCTGACTTCTGAGCATGCCTGTTCTGCACGTACAGCTGTGTTGGCACAACTTCTCTGTACACACGATTCAACAGTCGTACGGCGCCTTGTTGTACAACAAAGGTTTTCTAGTCTGCTCATCCAACTTCTGTTGTACAACTGTCGCATGTTGGCTGTTGTAATCGTGCGTAATAACGGTTGGATGATCATACAACAAGGTGTTGGCTGTTGTTGTACGACCGTCGCACCGTGTGTACGGGCCTTAACAGATAACTAGGCATTCAGCCATTTTGAACATTGGTACTCACATTGATAACGACTGTTCTCAAATTTAGGGTCATTATCGTTGACATCGGCAATAAGGATAGTCACTGGACAAATGCCAATTAGAGGCTCTTGAGCTTGGTCTGTGGCAGTCACAGATATCGTGTGTTCTCTTTGCTTCTCCCGGTCAAAACTTTGAGCTGTGCTGATCACACCTAAATTAATGAACACATACAAGATTAATAGATAAGGAAGTGCAAAGACTACTGTATGCGCAAAGGTTCTGTAACCAATCAAATTTAAACCTTTATTGACCTGGCTGCAGTAAACTTATTTCTGATTAATTGTTATCCCCACCCAGCTTATTGACTGGACAGTAAAAGGAGAAGAAGCACACATGAGCTCTAATTGCTCCCACTCTGCTCTCTCCTCCTATATTTGGCTTCTTGTACTAATTTCTGATTGGTTGTCTTGGTTTGTTTATTACATACTGGGGGGGGGGGGGTGTAGCAAAGGTGAGAGTCAGTAAGGGGGCGCCCTATCTAGAAATCATGAATAGGCAAAGTGAACCCTAGCAGTTGAAACTCTTCTGTTATATCTGTTTCATAAGTGAAAAAATACTCAATGATCTTGACAGAAATCTTGTGAGCTGATAAACTCCTGTTGCTCTCTTTCTGCCTGTGCTGCATTCTTATCATTGTTCCCAGTTACTATAGAACTTCCTTCCCCCAGGTTTATGGAGAAGAGGAAGAGATGTTCTATAGTCGTCTCCAAGGACAACGCTGTTCCTCCATAGATACAGTATAGGTAGTGAGCCTTATTACCCTAGGACAAGTCTGAAAAAAAAAAATGATGTGAGCACCACGTCTATAGACACGCAAGCTGCGATTTATTGTATATTTGCTCTTTTACCTAAATGTAGTGCCTTGCCCTAGTTTGTCTAAATTAAAGTGGTTGTAAAGGCTGAAGGTTTTTTACCTTCATGCATTCTATGCATGAAGGTAAAAAACCTTCTGTGTGCTGCTCCCACTTCAGCCCCCTAATACTTACCAGAACCCCCTCTTGATCCAGCACTGTGCACAAGAGCCTCGGCTGTCCTGGGCCCCCCTCTTCTCATTGGCTGAGACAGCAGCAGTAGCCATTGGTTCCTACTGCTGTCAATCCCAGCCAGTGAGCTAATAATAAGGAGAGAGAAGGGGCGGAGCCAAGCCACAGCTCTTTGTGTCTTATGGACGCATAGAGCGGGGCTCAGAAGCAAGAACGCACCAGTGCCACCATAGCAAGCAGGTTGCTATTGGGGGGGGGGGGGGGCACTGGTCAAGGGGGAGGGGCCAGGAGAGCTGGTGGGGGACCCGAAAAGAGGAGGATCAGGGTTGCTCTACCACTGCACAGAGCAGGTAAGTATAACATGTTTGTTTTTTGATTTTTTTTAAAAAAAAGCCGAACCTTTAATACCACTTTTTGGCTCTGCTGTACTCATGCTTTAAACTGAGCCACAGAGAGTTCCGCTAGTGGCACCTTAACAAATCTCTATATAAAAAGAATCAGATTAAAAATGAATTTATGATTATTTATAAGAAATAATGTAATAAAATATCATTCAATACCGGTATCTGCATCAATGGAAAATGCTGGAATGGCTCCCTCTATGTGCATTATGCTGTACTTCACTTCCCCATTCACACCAGTGTCTGCATCATAAGCTTCTACCTGCAGGAAGAAGGTACCCGGAGGCTGGTTCTCTAGAACCCAGGTGTTCTCACTGTACTGAAGACACTATGCACAGAGAAATAAGACTGAAAATGAAATGAGTGCAGAAAAAAAAAAACACACTAGCGACACAAAGGATAGAAAACAGCTGGGTGACGGATGCAAGGAATATCCCAAGTAAAAATAAGGTGCAAATAGAGCAACAAAGCAATGCAATAGCATAGCTAAATAAAACACTGCATGAACATCTTCAGATATAGACAAAGTGCATTATTTATGACCAATAGAGAAAAGAAATCCAAGCCCTAGCCCATATTGACCAATCAAACTCTATATTCCTTATTTCTAGTGCACTGTAAGGAACGAAAGCTAAAAACTATCTGATTGCTTAAGCCAATGGCCATCTTTTATTACTGATAAGGTTTTCATATATCTGCTGGGACAATTAAAATCTATCTTGGGTGTTTATTGCTGTATTACATTCTGTCCCCATAACCAGAAAAGAAAGTAAGTGGAATCCTCCCCAATAGGAACACAGATAGTAATAAAAACTTTACAGGACTCTTGCAGAAGGGCTTGTATAAACCACAAACCAGACCATGGCCCAAAGTTGGCTTGATTACCCGATTGCTAGGTGCTCATGCCAGAAGGAGCTTGTTCTGGTTCCAAGAGCAGTCCACCAGCTAAATAGGTAAAAAGTTGAATGTGTTAGAGAGAATACAACATGGCGCCCCTTTCGGGAACTTCCCCCTCTTTTCACTGACAGATGGATTTAAACATGTCAGAGGTGGCGATCACAGGTAAGAAGGATCGGCTGATCACGTGACCACTGTTATTGGTTGTCACAGTGGTCATATGATCGAGAGACAGTCCTAATGGCTCCTAATCATACTATGAACTGATTGCTGTCTACGACAGCTCGGTCTCTGAGCTGGGAACACACATTGAGCCCACTCTTAGCACAGAAAGCTCTGCCACCTATGGACGCATATGTGTGGTGTGTGAGCGTTAAAGCCCACCCTCTTTGCTGCTGCACCTATGCATTACATGGACGGCAAGATGTTACACATACATGTTACATAGAAACATAGAAAAGTGACGGCAGAAAAAGACTGAGTAGTTCATCGAGTCTGCCCCTTTTTATTTTTTTGTTTTTTTCACATTAACCTTGTTGTCTGACTATAGATTTATGTTTATCCCAAGCATGTTTGAAGACATTTACTGTTGACTGTCTCACAACCTCTGTTGGTAGTTTATTCCAATCATCAACCACCCTTTCAGTAAAATAATACTTTCTAAGATTCGTTTTGAACTTCCCCCCAGTTAGTTTGAGGTCATGTCCCGTGTTCTTGATTTTTGTTTCATATTAAAAAGACTGCCTTCCTGAACCTTATCCACCCCCTTGATGTTTTACCCCCTTCCTGATCAGAGCAGTTTATGAGATTCGGCACTGCGTCGCTTTAACTGACAATTGCGCGGTCGTGCGACGTTATACCCATACAAAATTTGCGTCCTTTTTTTCCCACAAATAGTGCTTTCTTTTGGTGGTGGTATTTGATCACCTCTGTGTCATTTCTGATCACCGCTGTAAACAAAAAGAGCGACAATTTTGCAAAAAAAAAAAACAGTTTTTCTTACTTTTTGCTAAAATACAAATCCAAAAAAAAATATTAAAATTCATTGGTTTTGGCCGATTTATATTCTTCCTCATATTTGTGATAAAAAAAATCGCAATAGGCGTTTGATCGGCTTGCGCAAAAGTGGCCGCGTTTACAGATGGTGAGAATTCATTTCTGGGGTTTTTATTTTTTAATTTTTTACTAGTAATGGCGGCGATCTGCGGTACTGCGATATTGCAGCGGACATGTCAGATATTTTTAACACTTAACATTTACAGAAATGTAAATGTCCACTGATTACTGTATAAATGTCATTGGCAGTGAAGGGGTTAACCTGGGGGGGGGAGCTAGGGGTTAACTGTGTTCCCTGGGCGTGTTCTAACTGTGGGGGGGGGCTGGGCTAACATGGGCATAGGAGATCTAATTGATCCCAGTGACAGGGATCAGTAGATCACCTATGCCTGCACTGACAGAGCGGGGAACAGAGCGCGGTGTTTACATCGGCGGTTCCCCCACTCTTTAGCTGTGGCCGCTCATCGCAGCTCGCCGGCAGACATCAGGTCCGCCCGAGTCACGGGCACACTCCTCCGGAGTGCGGCGGGCGCCCCCCCTAGCGGCCACCCGCAGATCGGCGCCTTTTTACGGCGATTCACGGTAGCTGTCCACACTGCCGCAATAAATATACTGCGCGCTGTGTGGAACTGGTTAAAGGTTCCAATCATGTCTCCCCTCTCCCTTCTTTCCTCCAGACTGTACATATTAAGTTCCTGAAGTCGCTCTTGATATGTTTTATCCCCCAGACCTTTCACCATTTTTGTTACCCGTCTCTGAACTCGTTCTATCTTATCAATATCTTTTTGTGAGTCCAGAACTGGACACAGTATTCTAAGTGAGGTCTCACTAAAGATCTATATAGAGGAATCAGAACCTCCTTCCTCCTGCTGGTGATCCCTCTACTGATACATCCCAGAATTCTATTTGCTTTTCTCACTGCCTGGTCACACTGTTTGCTCATTTTGCAATCATCTGAAATAAGCACCCCCAAATCTTTTTCTTCTGTAGTGTTGGCTAACACTGTACCCCCAATATTGTACTCTCTAAGGGGATTCTTTTTCCCTAGATGCATTATTTTACATTTAGAAATATTGAACTTTCCTTACAGTAAGAGTAGCTCTGTTACGTAGTGTTAAACTCACCTCTCTGAAAATAGGTTTATTATTATTAACATCATTTATTCCCACAATGACTTTAGTGAAGTTAATAAATGAGGATGGTCCCCCTGAAATATTATCATCCACCGCAGAGATGTTTAACACATACTGAGTTTTCATCAGCCTGGGCAGAGGCATTCTACGAAGTCTTAAGATACCTATAAAAAGATTGTAACAACAAAACTGTAATCATTTATACTGGTGTCAGAGGAGTCAGAAATAAAAACTATCCTCGCCCAACAATAGCAACCAGTCTAGATTGCCAGGCAATGAGGCTGAGCAAGACAGACAGTACTTGTTTCAGGCACCCTGAAACATACAACACAGAGATGATTGTTAATAGACAGTTTGTTGTTTTACCTTTTTGACTGTCCAGTTCAAAGTTACCGTCTTCATTCCCTTCAACAATGAAGTACGACACTCCGTCTCCATCTGGGTCCTTAGCATGGACAGTCGCTACTAAGGTGTTTGGCCCCGCATCTTCAGACAGGAAAGTGTTATATCTATTAAGGAGATATGTAGTTGTAATAGTGAACTATTCAAAGCCAGGCAGTAATAAAAATGTGACATAGGGTATAACCCCACAATACATGAAATAGACAAATTTTGATTTAAAGGGCCAGTTTTCTCAAAACCAAAATTTCTGTTTTTGGTAAAAGCTGGAGAGTTAAACCACCTACAATTTTTTTGTATATCTCAAGGACTGTAGGTCTGCACACCCGTTGTGGCCATTATGTCTGGGAGATCTCACTGTTAAAGCATCCAAAGCATATAAGATACCAGGGGCGGAAAACCCAGGAGGCTTCATCTATAGCTAAAATATCACTTTTAGGTGGAACAACCCTTTAAAAGTTTAGATTTTAGATTTCGCCCTCAACACTCAATGGAAACTGCTCTCCTAAAACTCACAAACGATCTACTAACAGCTTAAACCAATTGACACTATCCTATACTTCTACTCCTGGACCTCTCTGCTGCCTTTGACATGGTGGACCAATCCCTCCTACTCAATTTGCCTTCGTGACTGTACTATTCGCTGGTTCTCATCCAACCTATCCCACCGCCCCTTCAGTATCACTTACAATTCTACTTCCTCTTCTCCTCTTCGTTTCTCTGTCGGGGTCCCCAAGGTTCTGTTCTTGAACCTCTCCTATTCTCTATCTGCGCTTGCTCCGTGGGTCAATTAATAGCCTCACATGGCATCCAATACCATTTTTACACGGATGACACCCAAATCTATCTCTCTACCCCTAGAAAAGCATGCCAGTGTGAGGTGGGTAAATAAAGGGTGTGTTTCAGTCCCATTTTCTACAAACACACAAGAATTAGATAGCCCATGGGACTTGTATGATACAAACCACAAAAAAAGGAAAACATTTACAAAATCTATTGTATGCATAAAGATCACAACATGTATAAAAAACTTTATGTACCTTATGTAAAAACCAGGTGGTTTTGTAAGTGTCCACCATACATTCAAACGTTGTCTGTGCTGTCATGCTACCTCAGAAGTGAAGGTTACAAATCTTTGGACTTAGCATCCGCTTGTTCTGACATTAACTGACAACAGGATCCATCCACCTCTTCCCAATGCTCTGCAGTGATCCATCAGTCTCCTCGCCCATCACTAATTTACTAACAGACATATCAGACTGAATGTCACACCACTTCCTCAAACCCAATCTCATATTTTCTCCCCCACACACTCCTCCCCCTGACTTCTCTGTCAAGATCGACAGCTCAACTATCAACCCATCCCCGCATGCTAAGGTTCTAGGGGTAATCAGAATTATTTTTTCGGTGATTACACTACTGTAGGCTTGATGCAAGGCGAGGTGCTTTCCACATCACAGCCTGCACTGCCTTGTAAATTACATATTACATTAAGTGATGTTAAATCTGTATGAAAGTCCTTACACAGACTGGGAGAAGATGGGGGCTTCATCATTGACATTGGCCATGCGTAGTCGCACAGATGCTGTTCCAGTACGAGGGGGGTTTCCCTTGTCCACAGCTACTACTACAAATTCATACATGTGGTTGGCTCGCTCATAGTTGAGTATCTGGCTGGAATGGATGACTCCTTGTGATGTGATGGAAAACTCTGAGCTCTGAGTGAAGTAGGAAATCTCTGCATTGGTTCCAGTGTCACAATCCTGTGCTGTCACTGATATACAAAATAACATGATCATTATATGTAGTCACACATGGTACAATATCGCCCCCATGTCTCCACATGGGGTTTTTACTAGCAGCTAAGATTATACAATGTAGACCAATGTTTCTCAACTGTAGCACAAGTTAAGTCCCCACATAGTTGGTTTTGAGCATTTAAATACTAACAAAATGCTCCTGCGGAGCTAAAGTGGCTGGTAGAATCTTTAGCATGTGACATTTCCGAGTGTTTTGGATTTTTGTGTCTGACAGCTAAGTATGAAATGATAGTTCCACTCATTGGCTACTACTCTACTATTTTGGCCAAGCAAGTCAATGGGCTGAACCACTAAGTGTGTTAGTTGTGTGCATCTCTCAATGACATAGAAGCCAGTGGTTCCACCTGGCAGCTTTTACGTTACTAGTGCTTCCCTGCAGCAGAGAACACAGTCAACACAGTCATCCAACCACCTGGATGTCTTAAATTGGGGAGTCCTTTTGTGTGATCCAATGTCCACTTTGTTCAGGATAATATTATCATGGAAGGTGGAAGAAGAATCAGCCATTACAGTGACAGTAGCGCCAATAAGTGGTGCTTATAGAAACTTTTTAATAGTACCAGACAAATGACACTACATTGCAAGTGTTGTGATGGACGGTGTTAGTTGTAAACCATTTCAGTTACACAAAGCAGTTGACTAGTAACTTAGTTAAGATGGAAATATACATTTTTCATTATACAAAATAGATGCTTTGAATTATATAATTTAAAAAAAATGAGCGTTTACAGTTGTAGTAACTGCAGCTTTGTGGGTCCAACATTAAAACCACACTAAAAGAGCAGTGATAATATGATGGCAAATGTATATGATTAATATGATTGGCTATCTGTTTCGAATTAATAATTGCCTGATAGCTACAGTTTATCATGCAAAATTGGGCAAAATGCTAAAACAGCATCAATTATACATGCAGGATGCATCAATCTACCTTGTAATAAGGATGTCCCCACTGGAATATTTTCCAAAATATTGTCTCTGCTGTATATAGATCTCAGGAACTCAGGAGAACAATCATTATCATCTATGATGTGAACCATGACCTGAGAAAACAAGAAACCAGTCACTGGAAACAAAGATAAGAGCAGCAAGCCAGTGGGAGAATGCAGACGCAAAGGTTTGTGTGTACCGATAGATAGATAGATAGATAGATAGATAGATAGATAGATAGATAGATAGATAGATAATTCAACCTTTCTCTACTAAGGTTTCACCAGAGGTTGTTATGAGTTCCCTGATCAATGGGCAAAATTAAACTATTGACATCAATAACCTTTTTAGCTATCTATAAGGGGGATTATTCCAAATGACCACAAATGTAAGAAGCATTCTTCCCAGTGACTGTTGCACTAATATACTGTGAACTGTAGATATAGTAATTATTAGCAGGAGTTTTCTGGGCCTTCAAAAACAATATCAAGGGTTCTTCCTTGTTTAAAAGGTTGTGAAGGGCTGATAGACAGGCCTGTCCATTAGGGGTGCACGGGCGCTACCCCCCCATCCATACGCCTGGCCCCCTAATCTCATGGTCACATGGATTCCAATGGGGTGGGGTTTAAGCACGGGATTAGAGCCAGAGGCTCTACTAGGCTTCAAAAAAGGGTGGGCGCAGGGCACTGCGCTCTAAGCCCACCCAGTTGTGTGACAATAGCAAATGAATGTTCGCTATTCTCACACTGATCCTCCTCCCGGCCAATCAGGTGGCTGGTCCTGAGACCCATCAACCGATTGGCTGAAAGGACAGGCAACCCTATTGGATGTCTAGGAGGAGTAGGGAGGAGAGGCACGGCGGAAGCTGCCATGATGCAGAGGAGGAGGAGACGCCTGCCCGTCAACCGTCGCCCATAGGAGCGCTGCCCGCCAGGAACCTAGATGGGGTAAGTGCAAGGCTGGATGACGACTGACCGGCTGTGTGCCACCGGCCGACTGGGGGGGGGTCAGTTGTTTGCTGCCCCCCCCCCAAATAAGAACACCAACCGCCACAGATAGATAGATAGATAGATAGATAGATAGATAGATAGATAGATAGATAGATAGATAAATGATAGACAGATAGAAAGATAGATTCTGAAATCTAATCTGAGATTCTGAGTCTAAAACTCACTACAACGTTGCCACAATGAGGTCAGTTTTGCTAGACCATTCAAATGTTTGTATTTAAAAAAAGTTCCCATAGCAATATTTGTAAATCTAGCACCCGTGGCATGTGTAATAATGGCCTTCTAAACTTAATGAGCCAGTGACTAATGTATTTTCTCCTCTGTAATGAAAGGCGCCTTGCATGGTATACTTGGGCACATCAAACCTTGACTATTACTGGTCCATATATAACAGCACTTGGCGATGGCAGTTCAGGTAAAAAGGCTGCATTGTGTTGAGGCAATGGGAATGTGACATGTTCCCCCGTTCCCAGTTATACCAGGTATTTTCCAGTGGTCTGTACTGGGAAATGTAGAGAAGGAATGTACTGGCTATTTTAGGCTCTTCCTGTAAAGCAAACCTCTTGCTATGACTAGTAAAAACAGAATGGAGGTTTTCTTTGTGGTGCGGTAGGCTTGTCATTAAAGCAATGCAATTACCTCAGTGACGCTGCTGAGTCCGCTGTCTGCCTCCACAGCTTTTACCAACAAGTGGTAGAGGTGATGTTCACTCTCATAGTCCACAGCGTGGGTGAGGCTCAGCTCTCCGCTCTCCTTGTTAATGATGAAAAGGCTGCTGGGATTCATCAACAAGCTGTAGGTGATCGGCTGGCTCTGGAAAGACACAGCTTCTACAACTGCTATTCTGCACAAAGAAGGACACATGGTAACTTCAGGGGTCAAATATTTTATAAATGATTCACTTGTGGATGCTTGATGTGGACCTAGCATCAGATATGTTGTTATGTTAAGTGCATGCATGCAGGGCTTGGGCAAGTGGTGGGCTGGAGGATGGGAGGGGGAATTTGGGAGGTGGCAGGAGGTAAGAATTGTTCTAGGAGGGGGAAATTAAGGGGAGGGGATCCTGGCAATCAACTTGATTCCCTGGTGTGTCCCAGTCTGAGAGTCCACCACCACAGACTTCCTGGTTCCAGCTACGTCACTTCCGGTGACATCTACTTCCAATGAGGTGGATCCACCCCCCTCTGTGCCGCAGCTGGCAAGAACATTCCAACACAAATTCCATGGTTCTCATCTGTAACCCGGTTCCCCAGCATATCCTGCATGCCTGTGGTATGGGGCTGTTATCAACTGGTAACCACCATTCATCTCAATTATTTTTTAACTGTGTGTGGAATAAACCAAGACTGTCTGAATGGGTACACTGTCCTCTGTTCTTTTGATTTTACTGCCAGACAGCCCTTTGAAGTCTAATTACATTGTGCATATATGACACCCACATGTAATTTCAGGAGTTCCTTATCAGTGTTATGTTCTCTTGTGTTTCTTGACACTATCCAAGTGGTCACTCTGAGGCAGTTCTTCTAGATGACTACTAATATCTGGATCAATCATGGTGGTATACTTTTCACCAAGGTGGTGTTAGAGTCAGTCTAGAGCCTTACAAGGCTGTTGTTTGATTACACTACAGTATATAGTTGTTGGTAGATCTAATAAAGTTTGTATAGACAGACTGTATGATGTAATGTAAGGGCCTACTTAAAGTCCATTCTAAAACTAAAATCCCTACATCTATGGACACCCACGATCTAACACTAACCTATCTAGCCCTGTGACGAAAAAATCAGTATACATACCATTTTTGAAGGCGATCCGACCCAATCTCCAGCAGCGGAAACTCTGCAGAGGACACGGCCGACAACGGATGTGAAATGACTGGGAAGTGATGTCACCCATAGACTTACTATGGGGCTTCTGTTGTTGTACGTGTCCTCTGCACCCGCCTACACAGCCAAGCCACGGCTGACAGCTCAGTGTGGGATCGGGTCAGATCGCCTGCAGAACAGGTATGTGTACTGATGTCTTCTTTACAGGGCTAGATTGTGGGTGTCTTTAGATGTAGGGATTTTAGTTTTAGCATGGACTTCCACTTTAAATGTCAATTTAATGTGGATTCAGTCATCCAGCCCCCCACACTACGTATTGGTACATCTAAAGAAGATTGTACAATCAGAATGTAATAGAGTATGTATAGCCAGGTTTGGCATGTACTGTATGTATATACACATGTATGTATTGTAAAATATCCATCTCCATACTCACTTCTCCCCAGCAGCAGTGCTCTCTGGGACAAACAGACTGTACGTCATATTGGTGAACTGCGGAGGACGCAAGCCAACCAGAATGGAGATAGAAGCATACGGACTTTTTTTCCCATGTCTGTCAATTGCCTGCACTGTGAGAGCATATTCCTTATCCCAAATCAGTGGTAAACCTGTCGTACTGATGACACCAGTCTCCTTGTTAACCTCAAATTGTTGGTCATATCCTGAAAAAGAATGTAATGAATCAGAATCATCATCCTAATGTTTATGTACAATTTTTTTTTTTTTTTTTACAAAATGCTTTTCTTGGAAGGGTAGGAACAAAGAAAACATACAGGATATGTTAACAGTACAATCAAAGAGGATTGTGGCACAATACAAATGATATCAGGTAATAAATTGTACAGAAGATTGAATTAGTCGTTAATAATAGAATCCCAAAGAGACCACTTTTGATCATATGTAGTAAATTGATCATGTAGTGTAAAATGGATATATTCTGTAAGCCTAATTGTAGACATTCTTGAGATAACTTGTTGCCATGTGATATTAGGTGTGCACCAGTTGCAGGCGATCATACGAATGATTGCACTACAGAGGGTATGCAACAATTTGTTAACATGACGAGGAACATTAGGAATTTTCTTGAATAAAAGGCATATTTGCGGTGAAAGAGTGATTTTATCAACCGTTAGTTTGTCTGCAATGTTGGTAACAGATTTCCAAATTGGATCTAAATGTTTACAATCCCAGAATATATGAATAAGGGTTCCTTCATTTGGGCAGCCTCTAAAACAGTTGGGGGAGCAGTTAGGGTAGAATTGATGAATTCTAGAGGGGATCATATACCATCTAGTCATAAGTTGATATGGGGATTCACGGATGGCAGGAGAGTAGCAACTCTTCCGAAGATTGCCAATCATTGTATACCAATCTCCAATAGAGACAACGCAATTGAGTTCCCGTTCCCATTGAAGCATAGGTTTAGATTTATCTATAATTAGTTTGTATAAAGAAGAGATCTGTCCTCTATCTCTAGAGGAAGAAATACATATCCGTTCGAAAGGGGAAGGGATATTGAGGTTATTAATTGCATAGTGGGAAGAGTAGAATTCTTTAATCAAGTTATAATTAGTAAGTTCAGAGGCTGGGAGTTTATAGGTGTTGCATAGGTATTCAAAAGTGACAAACAGATTGTCTTGTGTAAGAGATCTCAAACTGGTGAGTCCCATCTGTTTCCAAATGAAAAACTCATCTGGGTTGTTGAATGCTGGGGGGAAGTGGGGGTCTCCTAAGAAAGAGGCCAGTATAGGAGGATGTAGGGATAGTTGTAAGGAGTCTTTATATTTAATACAAATTTGGAGAGAGTGGGCTACAATCCTGTTGAGTTTAAGAATTTTCTTTGAGTTTGATATGTTGGACCAAGCAATGCTCTCCAACTGGTATGGATGAATGGCGTTTCGTTCAAATGTTATCCATGGTATTGAATCCATAGAGCTAGACCATTGTGCGAGTTGGAGGAATCTGGCAGAGATAAAATAATACCAGAGGTTGGGTATGCCCAAACCACCTGATGCATGCGGTCTGTGAAGCAGTGCATTGCTGCATTCCGCATTGCTGCATCTGGGTCTGCCACCAAACCATACAAATTTGTTAATAGATCTCTGGATAGATTCCAATTTGTTTTTAAGTATTAATATTGGGAGAACTCTAAAGTAGTATAGAAGCTTAGGTAGTATGACCATTTTAATAGCGCAAATTCTTCCTAAAAAGGAGATACGATAGTTAGTCCAATTTTTAAGAAGGGTAAAGATGTTATTGAAGAGATTGGGATAGTTAGCTTGAAATAGTGTATTATATGAGGGGGTGATATAGATTACAAGATATTTAAATGAAGAAGTACACCATTTGAAAGGGAATTGGGTTTTTAATTTTTCGAATAGATTAGAATGTATATTAATAGCTATGGCTGAGCATTTCTCCAAGTTTACCCCTAAACCTGAAACATTGTGAAATAGGTTTAATACCGAGAGTAGATTTGGGATTGATACTAAAGGGTCTGTGATGAATAACATCACATCGTCCACATACAGACTCATCTTGAATTCATTCTGGGCCTTGGGGTATCCTTTGATTTTATGATGGTCTCTGAGGGCTTGAGCCAGTAGTTCAATTGCAAGGGCAAAAAGAAGGGGGGATAAAGGGAAGCCCTGTCTGGTGCCTCTTCTCAAGGGGAAGAATTGTGAGTTACAACCGGATATTTTAATTCTGGTTTGGGGGTTATAATATAGCGCATTGAAACCTCTGATGAAATTATTGGGAATACCAAACCTGGGCAGTATATAATTTAGATAATTCCAATTTACGTTGTCAAAGGCTTTGTGTATGTCTAAGCTGATTAAGCAGGTTGGAAGGAGTGAGGAATTAGCGTCTTGGATTATATTCGAGATAAGCCTAGTGTTATCAATAATTTGTCTGCTGGGAATAAATGTTTATGTACAATTTAGGACACATATGTAAGGTACACTGATAAGAGCAATGATTGGGTGCTGCTAACTGTGAAAACCCATAGTTACCAATCAAATTTCAATTCATTGCAGTCAGATATGTTAAATAATGATTTCTGATTGGCTGCATTGAGCACATTCTAATTGAACATTAATTGTCTTACTAAATAAGACAATTTCTGATATATTTTTATGCTTTATACATTTAAAGCACACAACACCTAAAATATACCACTCCACACAGAAATATAAACTGTAACAAGAAATATAGACATGTATTTTTAAAGTGGAGCTTCACTGCCACTTAACCAGTTAACAACCGCCCTATAGACAATTGACGTCTACAGAGCGGTTGCTTAATTCTGGGAGGACGTCTATTGACGTCCTCCCAGAATCGCGCTTCCCGCGCGCCCCCTGGGGCGCGCACACGGGAACATCCGTGACCGTCGGGTCCGGGGGACCCGACTGATCACGGATCGTGGTGAATGGCCGCTGTGAGCGGCCTTTCACCACGTGATCGTGCCGTCAAATGACGGCGTGATCACATGTAAACAAGCCGGCGGAAGCGCCGGCTTTTCTCTCCTCTCCGCACCGATCGGTGCAGTGTGAGAGGAGAGAGGGGGGAGAGAGGAGGTGCTGCAGCGCTGTGGGCGATGTGTAATGCCCACAGCGCTGCCTAGTGACAAAATACTCCCCCCCACCATCCATTTACCACTCACC
>BLSH010142615.1:280469-291938 GCA_018402905.1 Glandirana rugosa | reverse complement strand
CAGGTCACACGTCCTCCGGAATATACACTTTCGATCCTTCCAAGAATAAGTCAGTGAAGGACAATACCCCACGGTTGGTAGTGGGTCAACACGGGGACGTAACAGCGGACCAATATATTCGGGGGCTAAGTCTGATGTTCCCCGGTACGGTTGTGTTTAATGTGTCTGTACTAGGTGACAACAGTGGTAGTCAATTGGTCAGATTTCGTTAATACACGTCGGCAACGTATATCTGTGTTTCACCTACTTTTCTCCTCGTCCCGGCCGGGATGGTACCCCCGATACTGGCATGACAGTATGACACAGACACTGCATGCTAGAGGGAGGGAGCCTCGGGTCCTCGAACAGTCTGCCCGGTTGCCGCCCCTCTTAAAGTGCCGCCTGGGACATTGGTCCCACCGGGTCCCATGGTAGGGCCGGCCCTGCTCCTCTTTTCATCCACTTTGTGTCTATATGCAACGGCTGCACATAATTGCTTTAGACTGGTTAACTGATGGTGACAACAGTGGATCATGTCTGTGTAATTTGTGTTGGCATGGCCCCTTGTAGTCTGAATCGGGGGCTTATATAACCAGGCGACAATGCAGGGGCACAACTGGGTGATGGTTGGCACCCCATAACAGGAAGTGACTGAATAAGAACCTTCCTAGCTTTCACATATAAGGCCTCCTGCACACTGGACATTTTTACAGCTGCTGTTTTTGGCTCCAGGCGTTTTTTTTTACTACAGCCAGTAAACTCCCCAGCATGTTATCCTATGTGTCCATGCATACATAGGCTGTTATCTGTGTTTTTTGGCAGGGCCATTTTCTGGCTGGAAAGAACCCCCAGAGCTAGTTGGTTTTAAGAGTTTTTTTCAGCTGTAAAAACGCTCTGAGGCTGGATTCACACCAGTCCGGTGCAAATTCCAGCCCCAATGCCTGTGAGATGGAGAGGGGCTGCTGTTCAGCATCTCCTGTCCGATCTCACAGTGCATCGGCTGAAAGGGTAGGGAGGGGGAAGGTGCAGCGAGCAAGGGGAAAGATCCCCGTTCAGCGCAGAACATATCTGCTAGTCAGATGCGTTCCCATTGAACATTTTGTGCAATGCAGACTGCGAATGCACCACACTGGACTGGTGAATGGACACATTGAAAACAATGTGTTTTCAAGTGTCCTGCGAATTGGATGCAGTGTAAGCCGCATCCAATTCGCATAGGTGTGAACCCAGCCTAACGCTAAAAAAAGCTGAAAAACATGGCTATTCGTCATTCATCAGCATTTTTGAGCCATAAGCTTTTGTGGGAGTATAGTTTTGCTAAAAAAAAAGCGCTACAGCTAAAAAAAAGTTGAAAAATGCTGAAAAACGCTATTGCAAAAACGCTGCAAAACTCATTCTACAGCTACAGCTTTCTACAGCTAACGCTACTGGTGTTTTTATAATGTCCAGTGTGCATGAGGCCTAATGTAAAATGCAGATTCAAAGAAATTCAAAACAACAATACATTTAGGGCTCATTCACATATATGCTCAGTCTAGGGTTGCCATCTCATCCCTTTAAACCCGAACACATACTGATTACACAGGTTCGGTGGCTGATTAAGGTGATAATTAAACTCACTTGGTTCCTTATCAGCAATAAATTAGCCTCAAAGCCTATGTAATTCATATGTGTTCGGGTTTAAAGGGATGAGGTGGCAACTCTAGCTCAGCCCCATGCAACAGTCATTTGTTTACTTTATTTTTTATTTCCACTGAGGTGCATGCAGCGATGGTTCTACAGACCCGAGTACATCCTGAGCTGTGCACCCTTCCCTGCATGCCTGTGATCAGACACAGCATTAAAAACTTGTCAGAAGATCCCAGCCATAAGTCTGAAGTAGCCTACTATCTGGGACTTTGTAGGAGAGATTTATCCCTCACCTCCTGTTCTGGGGACAATGCTTTACCAGACAGGAAGTGAGGGAAAATCTCCAACTGGGAAATAGAAAATGAAAAAAAAAAGCTGATGGAGGTTCTAGCATGCCCCTGCTTAAGTTCACCTTTAAAAAAAATAATACATGTACATACTTTTGGAGGAAAATGTGCATTTTTAATTTTTTTTTTCACAGGAGACTGCAGAGCATTACCCCCTCGATCAGTGGATCACAGGTGCAATGCCGGACACCCGCAATCTCTTCCTCCTGCTTTCTGCCCATACCGAGGTGCAGGCTTTCAGTTGGAGAGCTGGAGAAAGTGTTAATGGATTATAAATACACTGATTACCACTCTTGGGTTCTCTCTGAAAATTTTTTTAGGGCCGGTTCACATTGTAGCGAGGCGGAGCGGCGCGATGCGGCGCTCCAGGCGATCTCAAAGCGGCTTGCTAGGAGACTTCTATCATAGAAGTCAATGCAAGCCGCCTGAGATCGCCGTAAAAATAGTGCAGGGACCATTTTTCTAATGCGGAGCGAAGCGATTCGCTCCTATTAGAACGGTCCCATTTGCACAGCATTGAGGCGAATTGTCAGGCGACTCAAGTCGCCTGACAATTCGCCTAGATGTGAACGGGGCGCGAAGTCGCGCCGCTCCGCCCCGCTGCAGTGTGAACCGGCCCTTAGGGACACTTTTCTGTCTGTAGGCGGAGTATTATTGTGTAGGCGTGGCTTAGGTAGAAAAGAAACTAGTACAAGCCAATGAACCACAAGATGCCATACAGCTAAGCTTTGAGTAAGGGGGTGAGCCCCCAAAATACATCAGCTTGATGCCACAGTAGGGTGTAATTGGAGTATGTGCATCCTGCACTGTATGGCATCTTGTGGTTCATTGGCTTGTATCCATTTGTAGCAGTCTTTATCACTTTAATAAATTTTCGGTAATGAATTAGGCGCGTGCGCCTTCCTGTTTGTTTGTTTTTACAGTTGTACTTTGGATTACCCTGTCTGATGAGGGCTGCATCCGCCAAGCAGGGCCGGTGCCACCATAAGGCAGCTTAGGCAGCTGCCTTACGGCACCAGGCCAGGGGGGGTGCCAAACCCAGGCATCCCTCACCTAGCTACAATAAGATCTTTTTCCTGATTGCCCAAAGCGCCAGGCGATCCTATTGGATGCCTAGGCGCTTTGGCAAAGAAGAGCGGACCCTCCATCCGCCCTCTCCACACACCGCCGCTCTCCACACTGTAAGTGCCGGGGGTGTGTGGTGTCAGGATAGTGCCGCCCGGCGCCTGCGCTGGAGGCGGGGGTGGGGGTGAGGGGGGTGGCTGGGTGGGGGGTAGTTGTATACTGCTCTGATGACCCTGTATACAGCTCTCTGGTGGCCCTGTATACAGCTCTCTGGTGGCCCTGCATACTGCTCTCTGGTGGCCCTGTATACTGCTCTCTGGTGGCCCGGTATACTGCTCACTGGTGGCCCTGTATACTGCTCACTGGTGGCCCTGTATACTGCTCTCTGGTGGCCCTGTATACTGCTCTCTGGTGGCCCTGTATACTGCTCTCTGGTGGCCCTGTATACTGCTCACTGGTGGCCCTGTATACTGCTCTCTGGTGGCCCTGTATACTGCTCTGGTGGCCCTGTATACTGCTCTCTGGTGGCCCTGTATACCGCTCTCTGGTGGCTCTGTATACTGCTCTGTTGACTCTGTTGTTTATTTAACAGAACAACGTATCCTGCAGATGTAGCAGTTAGAGGAAAGAGATAAACCCTTTATCACCAACAGGGTGCTTAGAATGATTGGGTTTTATTTATGTAAAACCTTTATCCCAAAAGGAAAAAAAAAACTGTTGCTGTAACCGGTTAAAGTGTTAGCTGGAGTTAATAAATCTAAGAGGATTGTACAATCAGATTGTATAATGTGTGGTTAGCCGTGGATGGGTTACCATATGAGGGCGGGGGATGTATTGTGGAGGGGAAAGAGGGTGGTTGTAGGATGAGGGAGGGCACCAAAATGCACCTTCGCCCGTGTGGACAAAAATCCTTGCACCCGCCCTGCCGCCAAGCATCTGGATTTGTTATCCTTTATTATCCATCTAACTGTTGATTAGCGCTGGAAGTGACTGTTTTCTGTTTTAAGCTTTATTTGTATCTGAAAATGACTACGTAACATAACACAAAAACTGCACCTCGTATCCTCAGCATCATTGTGCCTTTAGGCCTCATACAGATGGGTGAACCAGGCCTAAAGGCTGCCTCTGAACACAGCAGCACTCTGGCAGTATACAAACTAGGCCAGCCTTTCTCAACCTTTTCAATACAGAGGAACCCTTGAAATAATTCTCCGGTCTCTGGGAACTCCTGCTAAAGATTAAATTCTACAACTCATGATACATTAGTGTGATGGTCAATGGGAAGAATGCTCCTTACACTTGTGGCCATTGAGAAGAATTACCCCTTACAGATAGCTAAAAAGATTAATGGTATCATTGGGAATTTATGTGAGAGGTAGAAATTGACCATTGCTCAAGGAACCCCTAGCAACCTCTGGAGGAACCCTGGTTGAGAAACCCTGCACTAGACGATTAGCTGCAGCCAGTTTGTATCCCTGGAGGCCCTAATGTGTATCTTGGGTCCGTCCCAGGCCCTAATGGCTCATTGAAGCAGTTACATGTGAACAGCAGTGACGCCAGCCATTGATTTGTAGAGAGGGTATAGATCAGGCTGCGCTGCTGCTGGCCACTTTTGTGGGTACACTGTGTATACATGCAGATAGTTGCTCCTCTTCAGTCTGTTACAGCTAAGTGGGACTTAACAAGGAAAAAACAAAAATCTGCAATATGTTTTATTAAGGTATACAAAGTAGGTAATGTAGAGAATTATATACTGTACACATACTCAATTGAACAATACAATATCAATAAGAGTTCCTACATAGAAACAAAGAAAAGTGACGGCATAAAAAGACTGAGTAGTCCTCACATCAATTTTAGAGCATTCAGATAACTCATGACCATGAAACTATAACACATACTAATCTGGATATTGCCACTACTTTACAGATTCTGTAAGGTAGGACTAGAATAACGCTCACCCCCAAAAGGGCCCACTGATTTGCCACAGGCTCCTTTCCCAGATTAGTGCAGCGGCAGCCAGGCACACAGCAACAGTCACTCTTTCTGGTTCAATGAATAGTCTAGGGTTGCCTTTTTTAAATGTATCGCTGAATAAACTTGGATGGGGCGTAGGGAGCTGTGGGGATACTCTATTAACACTTGCAGCCATGTGCTCCCTTGAGAGTGGCTTGTAGTAGTGGTTCACCTGATTTGTGTTTGTGTTTTTGTTGTTTTATTTGGGGGAAAAACTTGGATGGGGATAAAGGGTAACTGTGGGATGCCCAAAGAATTATGGTACAAGATTCCCATATACAAGCCTGTATATGCGCACTTCACTGCAGACTCTCCCTCTGCAGACTATTGCTCCTCTCAACTCTCCAACACTTCACTTGCTGACCGTTACTCTTACAGTTCTCTCACTAAACAGAATTCACTACTTTACACTTCTTTTCTTCTCTCCAGCTCAGATCTTAGTTTCCACCCTGAAAGGAAATTTATCAGGCTTCTTTATACCTTTCTCTTCACTGCGGTTAGTGCATGGTGAGGCCTACCCTGTTGCAGCAGGACCTCAGGAGCACCCATTACAGGCCAGGGATCATGGGCCCCTGAATTGTGCAGTAAAATATTTCAGTGCTAACCGGGCTTTTGACGGACTAAAACTTCCAGCCCATCCTTTTCCAGGTCCCATCGACCCGCTCTCTGGTATTGACTCTCCTTTCCCTTGACTGGCTCCCACGGGCTCCCACAGACTGTCCACCAATCCTCTCCCAGCCTGCTCCAGCTCTTTCTCCACACTGGGTGATACTTTAAGTCTCTCTCTTCTCCTGCAGCACCTCCGCTGTTCTCCTGTTCCTCCTGTGCGGCTCCAGGAAACGCTCTCCTTCCTGGCTGCACCTGGACCTCCAGGCCCCAAGGTCAGCCCATTAAGACTGGGGGCCACCTCCCGGATAGGGGCCTGCACCACAGTGCCTCTGCTACATCTCCAGACTTCCACCCAACACTACTCCTCCCAGAGTGGGCTGACTCTGAGTAGTTAAGGAGGCCTGCCCCCTGCCAACCCTGTTTGGTCAGGGCTCCTTAGAACACTCCAGATGGCTCCACCCACCTCCCAGCTTTCTGACCGGAATACCTTCAGGTTTCTAGAAAGAAGTGGGAGGTTCTGGTGACATCATCTGTTAAATCCACCCAATCCTACCTGAGCTTCTCCTCCCAGCCCAGATAAAAACATTCAGGCCTGCACATTACAGTCAGGCCTGACTAAATTTACCTCTCCTAGCCAAAAATCCTGCTTGAAAACGCACCTATACTATGGGGGCGCTACACACTGAACATTATTAAGAGGACATTCTTCACTTGGCCACTATTTCTTAGAACAGTCTCTCTTGTAGATGTCAAGGGGATGGACAGCACTGAGATACCATAAGAAATGTCCCATGCCAGGCAAGGACTAACATCGATGCACAAGGCATAGCAGCAGCAACAGTCACTAGGATCCTACATTCAAGTCTGTACTCACAATGTTCCTTGATACTTGGATGCCTCCTTCTAACATCAGCCAAACATTTCTCCAGTGAACTTTCCAGACAGGATCCTCAGTGAACTCCAGAGATTTTTCAGCAAACACACCTCCCTGCTCTAACATAGCTGGGACCTTTGATGAGCACATGTAGAAACTTAGCTGGGCTGCCTAGAAGGGCAGCAGCCCTTTAGGCTTGGAACTTCTCCTCCTGGATAAGAACAGGGCTGCCCCAAACCCCAGAATATTTATTCACTCCCCAGCCACATAATGGGCACTATCCCACAGGGATTGGTTGAGGCAACATAAATATTCAGGTTGTTGATTTGACTCAACCCAACCCACTACATACCTCCAAACTTTTTGAGATGGGAGCGAGGGACACCTATTAGCAAAAGTATGTAGGTATAGGACACACCCCTGCTACGCCCCCTTGCAGGAGAATTATTCCTTTGTACTGACTTCTGAAGTTTACAAATGCAGCTATTTAGAAATTGAGTAAAAGGTTTAGCACCGTGAAACACTTTTTGAAAAAAAAAAAGTACATTTTATATACAACTACTGTATATAGATCAGACCAAAATGAGGGACGAATGAAGAGGAAAGAGGAACAGAGGGACTTTGTTCCAAATCAGGGACAGTCCTTCGAAATCAGGGACAGTTGGGAGCTATGGCCATGATTTTCACATGGGGTGTGCAATCTTGTCATCCCCTTATCTACACTATCATTTTCAGATCTCTGACTCTCAGTGGAAACTGTCACTGAATATAAGGATCCTTATCTTATCTTAATTTGCTCCTAAACTGACCCAAAATCGCACAGGACCCTTTTTTAGAAATGGACCGCGGCCGCCCTGGACATGTGTGAATTGGCTCCATTCAAAGCCGGGCTGGTTCACGTTATGCGAATCGGATGCGGTAAAATATATGTGCCACCTTCATTTCGTCACAGGGGCATTCTACCTATATGCTAGTAGGAGAGAAGGGACAGGCTAGGACCACCACAAGCTTTCCACAACTATCAGTCTTCCTACTGTAGATGTCCTTCTTCTTCCTGTCCCATTGATAACCTTGCCTCTGAGATAAGAAGTGAGTTGAAATCTCCTCAAATGGCCAAAGACAGCGATAAAAACCTGCCAAAGGGTTCACCAACTCCACTGCTAACTAAAACAAAATAAGACATTTTAGCCGGAGTTGTACTATGAGTTTTCATGTTATGCCTCTAACGAAAACTACTTGACCAGAATGCCTAGGAAAGTTGTTAGCTGTAGTTTAACCATTTGCCTACTGGGCACTTTTACCCCCTTCCTGCCCAGTCCAATTTTCAGCTTTCAGCACTCTCACACTTTCATGTACCCAAACTAAAAAATATAATTTTTCTTCACACAAATAGAGCTTCCTTTGGTGATATTTAATCACCACTGGTTTTTTATTTTTTGCTAAATAAACAAAAAAGACTGAAAATCTTGAAAAAGAAAAAACGTTTTTCATAGATTGTTAAACAATTTTGCAAACAGGTAATTTTTCTCCTTCACTGATGTGCACGGATGAGGCTGCACTGATGGGCACTGATGAGGATCCACTGGTGGGCACTGATGTGGAGGCACTGATGAGGCTGCACTGATAGGCGGCACTGATGGACACTGATAGGTGGCACTGATGGGCACTGGTAGGCGACACTGATGAAGAGGCACTGATGGGCAATGATTGACAGCACTGGTGGACACTGATTGTAGGGTTGCCACCTTTTCTTCAAGTCAAACACAAAAACTTTAGTGGCACACAGCAATTTTTTTGATATTATAAACTATACATATATTTTTCTAATAACTTCTTGCCAACCAGCCGCCATCGTTATACGGCAGCAGGTCGGCTCTCCTGTGCAAATCGCCGTAGCTGTACAGCGTCTCGCGCAGGCGCAGTTTATGGACGAGAGTGCGCCAACGGCGGCGCGCGCTCGCTCCGCGCTGGTTGAGCATGCCCGCAGGGGGGCACACAGAGGGAACACACCTAACCCCTTGATCACCCCCTAGTGTTAACCCCTTCCCCGCCAGTGTCATTTTTACGTTTATCACTGCATTTGTATAGCACCGATCAATGTAATAATGTCACTGCTCCCCAAAAAGTGTATTTTGTGGTCAGATTTGTCCGCCACAATGTTGCAGTCACGCTAAAAATCGCAGATCAGTGCCATTACTCCATTACTCGTAAAAACAATTAAAAAAAATAATAAAAGCCCCAAAATCTACCCCATAGTTTGTAGACGCGATAAATTTAGCGCAAACCAATCGCTTATTGAGATTTTTTTTGTACCAAAAATATGTAGAAGTATATATATCGGCCTGAACTGATGAATAAATTTGTTTTTTTTTATATATTTTTTTTGGATATGTATTATAGCAAAAAGTAAAAAAAAAAATTGTTTATTTTTCAAAATTGTCGCTATTTGTTTGTTTATAGCGCAAAAAATAAAAACTGCAAAGGTGATCAAAAACCACCAAAAGAAAGCTCTATTTGTGGGAAAAAAACCCAGCAATTTTGTTTCGGGTACAGCATCGCGCGACCGTGCAATTGTCAGTTAAAGCGATGTAGTGCCGTATCGCAAAAAATGGCCTGGTCATTAAGGGGGGAAATCCTTCCAGGGCTGAAGTGGTTAAATAACATTTCTAATCATATGAAGTTAATAACAAGAGTCCCCCTTTACATCAGAGTCAACAGATTACCCCTATTTAATCTGAATCCGCAGAATTCCCTTTTTACATCTGAACCCGGAGAGTTCCCTTACACTGTAAGGGTGGACTCTGCAGACTCTGATGTAAGGGAGAACTCTGGGGACTCTAACATAAGGAATGCTCTGGAAACCCTGATTTAAGGGGGGGGGGACACTGAGAACCCTGATGTACGGTGAAGACTCTGCTATAAGGGGGAACACTGTGGC
This sequence comes from Glandirana rugosa, assembly GCA_018402905.1. Classification (NCBI taxonomy): domain Eukaryota; kingdom Metazoa; phylum Chordata; class Amphibia; order Anura; family Ranidae; genus Glandirana; species Glandirana rugosa. The sequence goes on along the minus strand of BLSH010142615.1, from coordinate 282,481 downwards.
CTCTGATGTAAAGGGAAACTGATGTAAGGGGTACTCTGAGAACCCCGATTTACCTTAGTGTACTCACTCAGAGGCAGGAGAGAGAAGGGGAAAAACTTCAGTCACAGACAGGGATGGATGGTGAGATCACTCACACCTTGGCAGTCAGCACCTCTTATCCAGCCGTATCTGAGGCTGCTGGACTTTCAATGTCCAGCCCCCACTACCCTCTTCTGAGGCACAGCACTGGAGATTGGAGTGTGGGCAGACACAGAGGAGTAGGGGCAGGAGGAAAAGGAGCAGATCGAGCCCTGTCTCCTCTCCTGTCTGTGTGTGTGTGTGTGGAGTGGGGTGGGGTGGGGGCGGGATTGTTAGGTTAGTGCTGGCTTTGGGCGGTGTGAAAGAGAGTGTAACAGATACTTTCCGCTTAGACAACTGTAGCCAGCAACTCTGCTGGGAAGCCATAGTCCGGCCAAATAATGTGTCTGGGTTTCAGGTAGTCTGAATCCCGGATGCATGATTCCAAACTCGAACTGTCTGGGTGAATCCCGGACAAATGGCAACCCTAACTGATTGGCAGCACTGATGGGTACTGTTGGGACTGCACTGATAATCAGGACACTGATAATCAGTGCCCTGATCACCAGTGTAGATGCCCCTTTCAGACAAGCCGGTTATCGGCTCTCCTCTCCTCACACTGTCAGCGTGAGAAAAGGAATGCAGGTAACTGGCTTCTGTTTACATTGTGATCAGCTGGTGGTAAAAAGCTGCTGTGATTGGCCCTTTAGCATGATCTGTGATCAGCTGTGTGCTAATGACACAGCAATTTAGAGAGCCTGCCACCCGTGCCACAGCAGGTGTGATCATGGGAGGGAGTCATATGACACCCTCCCAGAACTGGCCAGCTGCACTGTAGCCGTCATTCGCCTATAGCGCGGTCAGCAAGTGGTTAGCATTTGTTTCTTCTCAGTAATAGGTTTGTTTCCTTTACTAAAGAACTGCCTATGCAGGTAAAGGGTGCATATAGATAAAAAAAACTGTGCAAAGTAGGCCAAAGTTAAATAATGCCCTTGCTATGGTTGAAGGCTAACAGGGTGCCAGGAAGAAGCACTTTTTCCTGGAAGCTCTCTTCTTCACTTGCCCCGGACACTCTGGGCATTGGGATGCTGGTCCTGCATTGTGCATCTTGAAGTCAGAGTGCAACTGCTGCACAGAGTGCCCAACAGAAGATAAAGGGAGAGAAGGAACCTGGAGGAGTGTGGGATGTGATAAGTAAGAATGCTTTTTAGTGGTATCCTAGGCATCAATGAAGATTTATGCCCTGCAGTGTGGGGAAGATGTCACTGTAAGAACAGCAGGTGCTTTTTTTAATTTAGATGGAGATCAGTTCATTTTGTGAATGGAGCCCTTTGTAATACATGATATGGGGATGGCACAGAACAGTCGCCCTGCGCAGTAACATCTTAGGATGGTGACCAAATCCAATAACCTTGACCAGCGTTGTGTATGAACAGAGCCTCCCTGGGGGCAGAATGCCTGTCAATACCCTGTCATTAGAGCTCAGGCCGGGGACATCACAGACATACAATGGCCTGACGGGGGGAATCAAGGGAAAGCTCATCTAAAATAAGCCGCACTTCATAACTCCCTAATAAAGGGAATCCTCACCTTCCAATGGAGGCTGGGATTAGAAATTAAATGTTTTTTCACAATATTGTATTTCTCAGAGTAAAATGCCTGGCTATGGACGGGGACAGCCTGGCTATGGAGGGCGGATTTCTGACTGTAGAGGTGGAATGTTTGGCTACAAAGAGTGAACATTTGACTATGGAGGGAGAATGTCTGGCTATGGAGGGAGAATGTCTGGCTATGGAGGGGGAATGTCTGGCTATGGAGGGGGAATGTCTGGCTATGGAGGGGGAATGTCTGGCTATGGAGGGAGAATGTCTGGCTATGAAGGGGGAATGTCTGGCTATGGAGGGGTCTGTAAGGGGGAGGTATCGGTCTGTAAGGGGGAAGTATCGGTCTGTAAG
>BLSH010142615.1:247186-263826 GCA_018402905.1 Glandirana rugosa | reverse complement strand
ATCTCTCGTCGTTAAATTTGTGTAAAATGGGACTAGTGATTGGCGAGAGGTCGATTTACACTGTGTCACTGCATAACATCTAGTAGTAGTCTAGTGTCAAGGGTACACGAGTAAGACCGGAGATAAAGGGATCCAGGCCATTACACAGAAATAGTAATAACGGAAAGACTGTAATGATTTGAAGTATTAGGATAAACAGTCGTTACACGAATGAGTTACTAATAACGAATAATAATATGGGTCTATTCTTCCAGAATGTACATAATAACCCACTGCTCAATTTTCTTCCATTAGGGGGAACTCGATATATCTTATTATAACGAAATTAAATTCTCAGTTACCAAAAATAAGCTTATTATTTCAGACATACAGAGGAATACAAAGAGCACATTGCTGACAAATAGGATTATGAAGTTTAGTAATGTCAGAAAGGCAATAATGATAAAGACACATTACCGGACCTAGGGAAATAGAGGCCAGAATGAGCACATGGGAACTGTGATCTGATGATGATCTACAATACGTCACTGTGTCACATTTAGCTGGAGAGCGGTTAGTGATCAGGGTAAAATGTGTTTAAATTGCTGCTCTCTACAACCAAATTATAGAAAGCAGCTATTTAAAGTGACATTTTATAGAAAAAATAAAAATGATTTTGCAAAAAGAAAAAAAAAAAAACAGGTGACTTACAAAGTCATGATAATTCAGAGAAGATGCAATTGTACAGCTGATCGTGGTAAAAACCTGAGAAGGAAAACATGAGTGCATATAGTTACTGTTAGGCCCCTTTCACACTGGGGCGGGCGGGCGGTAGCTGTAAATCCTTGCTACTTTCAGTGGGGATTTACCGCTGTTATAGCGGAGCTACGGCGCCGTTATGCAGGCGGGAGCGCGGCGCTTGTAACCCCCACAAGGGGTTAAAACGGGGTTAAAAGTGCCGGTGCTCCAAGCTACCGAGACGGCGAGACGGTGTGCAGCGACTTGGGAAGCGCTGCCCCATTGTTTTCAATGGGCAGGGGCGGTGGAGGAGCGGTGTATCACCGCTCACCGCACCCAAGATGCTGCTTGCAGGACTTTTTGTAACGTCCCGCAAGCGCACCGCCCCAGTGTGAGAGCACTCTGGCTTTCACATTGGGGTGGATGGGGAGTGATTTTTGAGGCGCTTTGCAGGCGCTACTTTTAGATAAATAGTGCCTGTAAAGCGCCTCAGTGTGAAAGTAGCCTTAAAGAGAAGCAGCAAGTGAAAACAATCATGAGTTGATAAGATAAAAAAAAACACATTTAACCACTTGATCTCCAGAAGATTTACTGCGTTACTTTAATTGAAAATTGCGCGGTCATGCAACGCTGATGTCATTTTTTTCCCCCACAAATAGAGCTTTCTTCTGGTGGTATGTGATCACCATTGGGTGATATATATCATCATATACAGTTGTATGCAAAAGTTTAGGAACCCCTGACAATTCCATGATTGTCATTTATAAATATTTGGTTGTTTGGATCAGCAATTTCATTTTGATCTATCAAATAACTGAAGGACACAGTAATATTTCAGTAGTGAAATGAGGTTTATTGGATTAACAGAAAATGTGCAATATGCATCAAAACGAAATTAGACAGGTGCATAAATTTGGGCACCCTTGTCATTTTGTTGATTTGAATACCTGTAACTACTTAGCACTGATTAATTGGAACACACAATTGGTTTGGTGAGCTCATTAAGCCTTGAACTTCATAGACAGGTGCATCCAATCATGAGAAAAGGTATTTAAGGTGGCCAATTGCAAGTTGTTGTTCTCTTTGACTCTCCTCTGAAGAGTGGAAACATGGGGACCTCAAAACAGCTCTTAAATGACCTGAAAACAAAGATTGTTCTACATTATGGTTTAGGGGAAGGCTACAAAAAGTTATCGCAGAGATATAAGCTGTCAGTGTCCACTGTGAGGAACATAGTGAGGAAATGGAAGACCACAGGCACAGTTCTTGTTAAAGTGGTTGTAAAGCCGCCCCCAGCCCCCCCCCCCCAAAAAAAACAAACCTGCAAAGCAAACCGGCGACATCAGTCTTCCGGGTCTGTGGCTCTGTCCAATCACAGCATGGGCTCCAGCGCTGTGATTGGCGGAGCCGTGCTGACGTCACTCCCGCACATGCGCACGGGAGCCATCATTTACGGCATGACTACAGAAGAAACGGCACTCTGGGCTACCCGATTGTTCAGTGCGCATGTGCCGATGACGTCGGCACATGCAGATACAGGGGATATCTCCTAAACTGTTCAGGTTTAGGAGATATTTCCTGGACCTACAGGTAAGCCTTATTGTAGGCTTACCTGTAGTTTGAAGTGGTTGTCATGACTTGACAACCACTTTAAGGCCAGAAGTGGCAGGCCACATAAAGTATTGGAGAGGCAAAGGCGAAGGTTGGTGAACGGTCAAAAACAACCCACAGACCACCTCCAAAGACCTACAACATCAACTTGCTGCAGATGGTGTCACTGTGCATCGTTCAACAAATTAGCGCACTTTGCACAGGGAGAAGCTGTATGGGAGAGTGATGCGAAAGAAGCCTTTTCTGCACACACGCCGCAAACGGAGTCGCTTGAGGTATGCAAACGCACATTTGGACAAGCCAGCTTCATTTTGGTCATAACAAGGGGCGTTATGCATGGCAGCAAAAGAACACAGCGTTCCAAGAAAAACACTTGCAACCCACAGTAAAATTTGGTGGAGGTCCCATCATGCTGTGGGGCTGTGTGGCCAGTGCCAGTACTGGGAATCTGGTTAAAGTTGAGGGTTGCATGGATTACATTCAATAGCAGCAGATTCTTGAGAATAATGTTCAGGAATCAGTCACAAAGTTGAAGTTACGCTGGGGCTGGATATTTCAACAAGACAACGACCCAAAACACTGCTCAAAATCTACTCAGGCATTTATGCAGAGGAACAAGTACAATGTTCTGGAATGGCCATCCCAGTCCCCAGACCTGAATATCATTGAACATCTGTGGGGTAATTTGAAGCGGGCTGTCCATGCTCGGCAACCATCAATCCTAACTGAACTGGAGATGTTTTGTAAAGAGGAATGATCCAAATACGTTCATCCAGAATCCAGACACTCATTACAGGCTATAGGAAGCGTCTAGAGAAGGGATATGCAATTAGCGGACCTCCAGCTGTTGCAAAACTACAAGTCCCATCATGCCTCTGCCTCTGGGTGTCATGCTTGTGGCTGTCAGAGTCTTGCTATGCCTCATGGGACTTGTAGTTCTGCAACATCTGGAGGTCCGCTAATTGCATATCCCTGGAGAGGCTGTTATTTCTGCTAAAGGAGGCTCTACTAAATATTGATGTGATTTTTCTGTTGGGGTGCCCAAATTTATGCACCTGTCTAATTTCGTTTTGATGCATATTGCATATTTTCTGTTAATCCAATAAACCTCATTTCACTACTGAAATATTACTGTGTGCTTCAGTTATTTGATAGATCAAAATGAAATTGCTGATCCAAACACCCAAATATTTATAAATGACAATCATGGAAATTGTCAGGGGTTCCTAAACTTTTGCATACAGCTGTAAACACAAAAAAAACCCAACAAATTTGAAACAAAAAAACAATATTTTTTACTTTCTGCTATAAAACATCCAATAAAAAATGTAAATAAATAAAATTTCTTCATAAATTTAGGCCAATATGTATTCTGCTACATATTTTTGGTAAAACAAAATCCCAATAAGCATATATTGATTTGTGAAAAAGCTATAGCGTCCACAAACTATGGTATATATACTGGAATTGTTATTTATTTATTTTACTTTATACTAGTAATGGCGGCGATCAGTGACTTCTAGTGGAACTGCGATATTGTGGCAGACAATCTGAAACTAACTCACACTTTGTGGGAACCAGGGACATTAATACAGTGATCAGTGATAAAAATATGCACTGTCACTGTACTAATGACGCTGGCTGGGATCATCTAGGGCGATCAAAGGGTTAAATGTGTGCCTAGCCAGTGCATTTGCGTTTACTATGTGGTACTTTTACTAAGGGATGTGCTGGATTTTTTTCCCTGCTTTGCAGGGAAACACAATCCAGCAGATCCTTGCTGACAGGACAGAGCTCTGCCTTGTTTACATATGTAGAGCTCTGCTCTGACTGTCTCCTCACCAATCAGCGGGTGCTGGCAGTCATTTATTGGCGATTGGCTGCACGCCCCCTACCCGGAAGTGCTGAGCCATGTATCTGGTATGTGACCCAGGGCAGGAGAGCTGCCTTGCCATCATATGTGATTGTTATTCAGTCAGCAAGCAGTTATCTGAAATCAGTAGTAAAGTCTGCTTGTTTATTTATACCTACAGGTAATAGGTGAGAAAAACTATCGGTACTAGAAACTTAAAAGTTAAATAAATCTAAACTAAACAGCAGCTACGTACTATACTTAGATACAAGGCAAAATAATCATAAAAACAGAGTGCAGCGCTAAACAGATGAGTAAAGTGCACCAGAGCACTTTATTCATTTAGGTTATTACATTGCTCATGAGGCTTTGGACTTCTTCACAGCATTAATTTAGCACACATTTGCACTTTATTGTTGCTTGTTTGGATTTTGCACATATTTTGTACGTGACATGCGCATATTGCACTTTATTCATCTGTTTAGCACTGTTTTTATACCTACAAGTAAGCCTATAATAATGCTTACTTTTAGGTAAAGTAAATATTCACTACTTCTGCAGCCGGTGACATCACATATATACAGTTGTGCTCATAAGTTTACATACCCTGGCAGAATTTGTGATTTCTTGGCAACTTTTCAGAGAATATGAATGAGAACACAAAAACTTTTCTTTCACTCATGGTTAGTGTTTGGCTGAAGCCATTTATTATCAATCAACTGTGTTTACTCTTTTTAAATCATAATGACAACAGAAACAACCCAAATGACCCTGATCAAAAGTTTACATACCCCAGTTCTCAATACCGTGTATTGCCCCCTTTAACATCAGTGACAGCTTGAAGTCTTTTGTGGTATTTGTGATGAGGCTCTTTATCTTCTCAGATGGTAAAGCTGCCCATTCCACTTGGCAAAAAGCCTCCAGTGCCTGGAAATTCTTGGGCTGTCTTGCATGAACTGCATGTTTGAGATCTCCCCAGAGTGGCTCAATGATATTGATGTCAGGAGACTGAGATGGCCACTCCAGAACCTTCACTTTATTCTGCTGTAGCCAATGACAGGTCAACTTGGCCTTGTGTTTTGGATCATTGTCATGTTGGAATGTCCAAGTACATCCCATGCACAGCTTCCTGGCTGATGAATGCAAATGTTCCTTCAGTATTTTTTGATAACATACTGCATTCATCTTGTCATCAATTTTGACCAAATTTCCTGTGCCTTCATAGCTCACACATCCCCAAAACATCAGCGATCCACCTCCGTGTTTCACAGTAAGAATGGTGAACCTTTCATCATAGGCCTTGTTGACTCCTCTCTAAATGTAGCGTTTATTGTTGTGGCCAAAAAGCTCAATTTTGGTCTCATCACTCCAAATGACTTCATGCCAGAAGGTTTGAGGCTTGTCACTGTGCTGTTTGGCATATTGTAAGCGGGATACTTTGTGGTATTTGCTTAGTAATGGCTTTCTTCTGGCAACTCGACCATGCAGCCTATCTTTCTTTAACCACTTCCTTACTGGGCACTTAAACCCCCCTCCTGCCCAGACCAATTTTCAGGTTTCAGCGCTGTCGCATTTTGAATGACAATTGCGCGGTCGTGCGACGTTGTACCCAAATAAAATTGATGTCCTTTTTTCCCCACAAATAGAGCTTTCTTTTGGTGGTATTTGATCACCTCTGCGGTTTTTATTTTTTGCGCTATGAACAAAACCAAGAGCGACAATTTTGAAAAAAGAACAATATTTTTTACTTTTTGCTCTAATAAATATCCCAAAATAAAAAAAATAAAAAAAATTATTTATTGGGTTTGGCCGATTTATATTCTTCTACATATTTTTGGTAAAAAAAATCGCAATCGGCGTTTATTGATTGGTTTGCGCAAAAGTTATCGCGTCTACAAACTATGGGAATTGATTTATGGCGTTTTTATTATTATTATTTTTTTTACTAGTAATGGCGGCGATCTGCGATTTTTATCGGGACTTTGATATCCGGGCGGTCATGTCGGTCATTTTTGACACTTTTTTGGGACCAATGACATTTATTCAGCGATCAGAAATTTAAATGTCCACTGATTACTGTATAAATGTCATTGGCAGTGAAGGGGTTAACCAGCAGGGGGCAGTGAAGGGGTTAACAATGTTCCCTGGGGGTTCTAACTGTGGGGGGGCAGGGCTGGCCGGGACATAACAGATCTAACTGATCCCAGTGACAGGGATCAGTAGATCTGTTTGTCCCCTGTCACAGAACGGGGAACCGCCGTGTTTACATCGGCGGTTCCCCGTTCTACTGTTCTGTAAGGCGATCGCGGGTCAGGAGCGGACATCGAGTCCGCCCGACCCGCGGGCACGCCCACGCAGCGTGCGGCGGCGGCGCGCGCGCGCCGCCGCCCAGTGCGCGCAGGGGGCGTGTAAAGGGGCGGACGTCCAAGGACGTCCACCCGGATTTTCAGGTCCGCGCTGTTGACGTCTTTTGTCAATAGCGCGGACCTGTACAGGTTAAAAGCCTCCTTATTTGTGCATTTTGAAACAGCCACACCGCATGTTTTCAGAGAGTCCTGTATTTCACCTGAAGTTATTTGTGGGTTTTTCTTTGCATCCTGAACAATTTTCCTGGCAGTTGTGGCTGAAATTCTAGTTGGCCTACCTGACCGTGGTTTGGTTTCAACAGAACCCCTCATTTTCCACTTCTTAATTAGAGTTTGAACACTGCTGATTGTCATTCTCAATTCCTTGGAATATATCCCTTTCCTGTTTTATACAGTTCAACTACCTTTTCCCGCAGATCCTTTGACAATTCTTTTGCTTTCCCCATGACTCAGAATCCAGAAACGTCAGTGCAGCACTGGATGAAAGATACAAGGGTCTGTCAGGAGTCCATAAACTCATTGATCTTTTATACACACACACTAATTGCAAGCAAACAGATCACAGGTGAGGATGGTTACCTTTAATAATAGCCATTCAAACCCTTTGGTGTAAACTTGTGTGCATGTTATCAGGCTTAAATCACCAGGGTATGTAAACTTTTGATCAGGGTCATTTGGGTAGTTTCTGTTGTCATTATGATTTAAAAAGAGTAAACACAGTTGATTGATAATAAATGGCTTCAGCCAAACACTAACAATGAGTGAAAGAAATGTTTTTGTGTTATCATTCATATTCTCTGAAAAATGGCCAAGAAATCATAAATTCTGTCAGGGTATGTAAACTTATGAGCACAACTGTATATGGCATGCCATCCATTGAAAGAGCTGTGCCGTGGCTGTGACATCATCACAGTTTGGCCATTCAAACAGCTGGAGCCTGTCAGCGGTGACAGGAGGCCGTTGGGGGGGCTTTGTTTTAAATTTGTTCTAAAGGCAGAAGGTTATTTATCCTAATGAATTCTATGCATTAAGATAAAAAGACTTCTGTGTGCAGCAGCCCCCCTAATACTTACCTAAGCCCCATCTCAAACCAGCGATGTTGCATGAGAGCCTCGACGGCCCGACCACTGAATGTAGCTATTTATGCATTAAAAATTATGAAATGGCTTTTTGAATGCAATGCGTTAATGCATGCGCATTAAAAGAATCTACATTCGCCTTGGTGTCAGCTTCTCAAATAAGCAGCATAGAAAAATTGTGGACAAATGCAGGAATTAGAGTGATGAGCTGAAACTCATCAGACTATATGGTCAGGTTGAAAAAAAAGACACTAGTCCATCTAATTGGAATAAAAAGGAGATGCACACAGTGCGGCTGGGGGACGAGCCCGTATGAGTACACCCCTAGCTAACAGCTTGCTAAGTGTCACGAACCTGGTGGTGGAGTCTGTCTTGTGCAGGGAACAACCGCTCTTGCGCACCCGATTCAAGTACCCCTGGTAGAGTAGACAGAGGGCCAAGAGTGCGGGATGGCACGAGGGCTGGATGGTCACTGATGATGTAGTGAGTTTCCAGAAGACGCGCAGATAGAAGAGTGGTCGTACAAGCTGGGTCGGCAACGGGCAGGCAGGAAGGTACAAAAGGATCAGGCAGACGGGTAGTCAAGTCCAAGCAAAGGTTCGTTCAACGGGTGGGCAGCAGAGGTACAGAGGAGTAGACAATCGGATGGTGGTGGATAGCCGGGGTCGGTGCAGGTAGCAAACAACAGGTCAGGAGAAGCCGGGTCAAACAGGAAGCAAACGAACACAGGAACAGATGGAGGGAGCTGAGGCTCACAGGTCACGGACGCTGTAGAACGAGCAGCACCCACTGCAGGGACTTCCAGGCTTAAATTGCGCCATTTGGCGCCGTTTCCGGCGCGTGCGCGTGCATGGACGCGCACGCACAGGCGCGGGCGAACGCACACAGGCGTCCGCACCACCGTGGAAACAGCCAGTTTTGCTGGCACACTTGTCCTCTTTCCTAACACTAAGGGGCACTCAAAGGCAGGAGGAGCCAGGAGCACTGGTAGGGGACCGCACAAAAATGGGATTTTTCTACACACTTACCTGTAAAATCCATTTCTTTGAGTACATCATGGGACACAGAGCAGGCCATACATTACTTACTGGGTTATGCGCCACCTATAGGTGAATGGACACTGGCCGACCAAAAGATTGGAAGTCCCCTCTCCTATATAACCCCTCCCATACAGGGAGTACTTTAGTTTTGTAGCAAGCAATGAACTCCCAAAAAGAGAGAGGAGGGACCTCTGTGTCCCGTGATGTACTCAAAGAAATCGATTTTAAAGAGAAGTATGTAGAACACAGAGCAGGCTATACATTACTTACTGGGACATCCCAGAGCAATCCTTTTGAGGGGAGGGAGACAATGTACAAAAAAAAACCACCATCAGATTTATACAGCAGCCTGTATCACACTACGGCCAAAAGCCAAATCCTCCTGAAAAAACCTTGTGAATGTATGTACTGAGGACCAAGTAGCGGCCTTACAAATCTGCACCACTGATGGTAAAAAGCCCAGGAGGGTCCACCACCCTAGTGGAATGAGCTCTCACCCTGAAAGGAGGAGCTTTACCTTTCAGACCATAGAGCTGAATGATCAACTGGCAAATGCATTAGTACTTCTGATGCCTGCAGATCTCTTCAGATAAACCCTAACTGCACAAACCAAATCCAAGGAGTATAAAGCAATTAGAATCATACAGAGTTCACAGTACGTCAGTCCAATAATACTAGTAAACAGTGCTTCTGCCACTTTAAATGCTAGTGACTTCCAATCATTATCCAATGCTAGGATAAGTGTAAGTAAACCACCACGTGATAAAGTGCTGTTGCAATCTTAAAGTTCCTAATTGTAATGTAGATGCACCAATCACCAGAAGAAATCATGCGGGGGTTGCCACCTCGTGAATCCCACTCCCTTAGGGGTTCACACTCACCACACAGCAGTAAGGATATGATAAGGCATGCCTTTAAACACAGTAGAATCCTCCACAGCAAGTCTGTATCTCACTGCTTAGTCCTGGTGGTCACCGCTTAATGAAAGTAAACAGAGCTCCACATAGCATAATTCTGTTCAACTCATTTATTGCACAATCCCCCATAAAAACTCACTAATGACTCGTACACACGGTGCGACTGTTGTACGACTGCACGTCCAAGTTTTTCCAAAATCGGCTGTTGGCGGTTGTGTCCAGCGTACTGACATGAGTCAAGTAATCGGCCAACAAAGCCGAACGTAGTGACGTGTTACGAGCGTATAACGAGGAAGTTCAGGTGAATGTGATTGGTGAATTAGGAACACAGGTTTACACGACCGAGCACCTCCTGGATTCCGAGCATGCGTGTTTGCACTTTCTACTTTTGTTGGGCCAACTTCTGTACACACGAGACAACAGTCATACAACGCCTTGTTGGCCAACAAAAGTTTTCTAGTTTGCTCAGCCAACTTCTGTTGTACGATTGTCGAACGTCGGCTGTTGTAACTAACTGTCGGATTATCGTACAACAAGCTGTTGTACGACCATTGTTGTACAACATTCGCACTGTGTGTACGGGTCATTACAAACATCAGAGTAATGCAAGCATTGTATACATCAAACATGAAATATCATCCAACATTACCAATCTGTAGAGCCAATTACTCCAGCTCAGCGTGGAACACTGTTCAGCAAGAGCTCTTGCTGAACAGCATTGCTGAACTGCACCTAGCCTAATCCTTTAAGGTCTGACAGACCCCAATCACCGTCACTGTGGGCTGAATAGCGGAGCCTGCCAGAGAGAAAGAAGCCCTTAACAAGGATTCTAGCTTCTTATCGGCAGGGTCCTTAAAGACCTGGGCATTATCCACTGGACAAGTTAGGCCGCTTTCACACCGAGGCGGTGCCGGCGTTAGCGGTAAAGCGCCGCTTGTTTTGGCCCTGCTTTTTGGGCGGTAGTGGGGCACATTTAACCCCCCGAAAGGGGTTAAAAGCGCTGAAGCACCTGAAAAGCAGTGCCCATTCATTCCAATGGGCAGGGGTGGTGTGGGAGCGGTGTATACTGCTCTCCCTTACCGCCCCAAAGATGCTGCTTGCAGGACTTTTTTTCCTGTACTGCAAGAGCAATGCCCCAGTGTGAAAGCACTCAGGCTTTCACACTGGGGTGGCTTGAGAGGCAGTTTTAAGGCGCTTTACATGCGCTATTTTTAGTGCTAAAATGCCTGAAAACGGCCTCTGTGTGAAAGTGGCCTTAAGCTCTTGCTCAGGGAGGAGACTGCAGCATCTACAGCCGGTATGCTCCACTTCTTAACAAACCTTTCCTCCATCAGATATAATAAACAGAATCTCTTTGGAGGAACAAAAATCCTGTCTGGATGTTCCCAGTCAGAATACACTACCTGCTCCAAATTTGGGGGAAAGGGAAACACCTGCATACCTTGTGGAGGCTTTAAAGGTCCTAAGGAGGAATAAAAGGTCTCAGGGATCTCCACTTGAGGTAACCTAAAAGCTGCATGAACCATCTGTGTAAGAGAATGGATGAGAAGCTTTTGTGATTGAGAAGCTGACACAACCTGGGCATCTTCAGGCCCTGATTCCCCGGAGGCAGACTCCTCTGCTTGAATATCAGCTAGGTCATTAACTAATACCTCTTCTACCTCATCCACCCACACTTTCTCCAGTACAGGAAGATTAGGGGAAGGGGACCTGTCATGCTTCCTACCACCCTGCGTGACAGAAGCCGTCATTCCAGGAATCTTGCTTTCCAACCCAGCCAAAGCTGATGAAAGGTCCTCTTTAGTAACATAAGCGGAGGTAGAAGCACCGGTAGTAGCCACAATAATGCCAGATCACCTCTGGTCTCTCAGGGGAGGCCATAACAGCAGAGCCCCGACTAACCTTTTCAGGGGCTGCTGGTGGAACATCTGTGCCCTTTGCTGCTGTGCTCCCTCCACTGTGCTTTCTGGAAGACATAGCTTGCCTAAGCAGATAGTAACTGGCTTGTGTGAACAGTAACACAAGTACCACAGTAATAGATTATCCCCCTGGGAGACTGTAGCTCTAAGCTCTATAGACAGTATAGTACAGTCCCCCAGCAATTTGCAACATAACTTTTGGCTACCACTTGCCCCACCAAGGACTCACGAGCCCCACAAGGATTTTAGCCTGCTCTGTGTCCTGACAGCATCCTCCAGGTCCAAAATCCTATGTGCTGCAGCTACTTCATGTTATGTGCGTGATTTTATCGACAAAATGTGAGTGTATCTGGTTTTATTTTTTAAATAAATCTTTATGGTGAACTGGATTACGCTATATGCCTTGCTTCTTCCCGAGGATCATCAGTCTTTGGCTCTGCATAAACATATCCATACCAGGAACTCCAGCTGATGTACTGTTTTAAATGAGGATACATGTTCCCTACATGCGTTTTAGGCCTTTCCATTAGTTTGGAGGCCATAGAGTTCCGGTAAGGTGCTATTGATTCATTGGTGGTGGATTCACTGGAAGTGTGTGGAAGAAACTGTTTCCATTTCCTCACCTGGTGCTATACTTGCTTGGGTCCCTTTCTCCTCTTTCATCTCTCAAGAGGATTTATATAATGTGACCCATTTTTATTGGACTTTATTATTTGCATATGAATTCAATTTTTATATATGATGATGTCCTTAGACAGCAATTTTTCAGCTAGACAGGCGCTGCATTCTATGTGAGTTTTATTGAGTGTGGTATTTCTTCTATGTTCCTATGCTAGCAGCCGTCGCTTAAATCAATTTATCCTGATTGACCGCAGCTATACACTTGATTATCCAGGTCCAAGAGACCTTCAACTCAAGGCCGCCAGCGGCCTGCTGAAGTTACCACGCACGTGCGGTGCTGCCACATGCACGCCGATGCGCGCGTAACCGAGGAGCGGCTTATTCAGTCATTTTTTTTTTCTTTTTAACTGAACCGCAGTGAAGCAGAGCAAGGCTCTCTCAAGTGGGAAAGTAAAAAAAGTACAGCCCCCCCCCTTTTTTAATTAATCATTAGCATTACAATTTGAAAAAAAATGATATATATATATATATACAGCGGCGGCTGGTCAATAAGGGGCGCTTGGGTGCCGCCTCCCCGCTGGGTAAGGAAGAAGAAAAAAAAGTCAGCCCGGCCCCCTCAAGGAGGCGCCGGCATATTGATTTTTTTTTTCTACGGCTCCTTACTGTCTGCTGAGAGCATGTAGTGAGCCTATCGGTCAGTTCTGAAAGTCTATGTATGTGCGCTGAAGAAACATACATACACTGATTGGCTATGTCATGGTGCCGTGGGCGGGGGTGGATAAAGAGCGGCTGACTCCTGACTCGAGGACGAGGTACTGTGCTGTGTACTGGCTACAATACCTGTGTACTGACTCCCTGTCCCCTGTGTACTGCTTAAAATACCTGTGTACTGGCTCCCTGTCCCCTGTGTACTGCTTACAATACCTGTGTACTGTCTCCCTGTCTCCTGTGTACCTGCTGCAATACCCGTGTACTGGATGCATACTGTGTTACTGGCTGCAATATACCCCACCTGTGATGCTGAGCTGTATACTGTGTCCTGTGATACTGAGCTGTATACTGTGTCCTGTGATGCTGACCTGTGTACTGTGTCCTGTGATGCTGAGCTGTATAGGGTGTCCTGTGATGCTGAGCTGTATACTGTGCCCTGTGATGCTGAGCTGTGCCCTGTGATGCTGAGCTGTATACTGTGTCCTGTGATGCTGAGCTGTATACTGTGCCCTGTGATGCTGAGCTGTATACTGTGCCCTGTGATGCTGAGCTGTATACTGTGTCCTGTGATGCTGAGCTGTATACTGTGTCCTGTGATGCTGAGCTGTATACTGTGTCCTGTGATGCTGAGCTGTATACTGTGTCCTGTGATAATGAGCTGTATAATCCTGACTCAATATGTGGAATACAGGGGACGGAGTGGGTGGATTATATAAGGGGTGGGGCTCATGAGAAGGAGGGGTCAAAAGGAAGGGCGGGGCCTTGCACCCCCCATCCTAAAAATTCACCAGCCGCCACTGTATATATATATCAGGATGAATTTTAGCCACTTTTTAGAGTAAATATATCACTCCACTTTAGAAAATACTTAATTTTCTCAAAAGTATCCACTATTTTGGTCATTAGTGTATGTGGGCATTGACTTTTCGTATGATTTCCAGCACAAGTTTGTCTGAATGTTGGATGATTAATAACCTAAAATTACAAAGGGTGAAAAGAGGCTTCATCATATAAATAGGAACTCCAACCTCACCTGTTTCTGGTGCCTGATGAAAAACGGTGCTGGTCTTTATTTTTTCCCCTCCCTCCTCTGGGTGCCTCTGAATTTTCATTGAAGGGCATTGTAGCAGGTACACTCCCCCTACCCAACATCATAGACACAAAATCTGAGCTATGGGGTATCAATCACAGCTGCTGTGTCCTACTGGGTGTACGCAGCTTCCATAGAGCCAGTTTCAAGAATGACGCTGCAGAACCCGCCCCCTAACTGTGCACACAAAAATCCCGCAACTCAGGACTTCCTCTGCAGCAGCTGGTATGTTGCCAAGCCTGGATCCACTGCAAACACAAGTAAACAGAAGTAAAAAATCTGGTTTGCTGTCTTTTTCTGTAACATTTAGGAATATCTGAGTGTATTAGCTTAGACAGGCATAATGTTTGCAAAGTATCAGTGGGCATTAATGCATGATGATTTAGCACCATCTAACACCTCCCATTATAACCAGTGCAAAGCATAAAATAACACATTAGGGGGTTGAATTACTAAAACTGGAGAGTGTAAAATCTGGTGCAGCTTTGCATGATAGCCAATCAGTTTCTAACTTCAACTTCAGTAATGACTGCCTCATCATTGTGGAAACGTCTTCCCCGTAAATGTTTCTTCAGATTTGGAAACAGAAAGAACTCCGAAGGTGCCAGGTCAGGTGAGTAAAGTGAATGGGGCAGAGATTCAGAGCCACAAACACAAAAAAAGTGACAGTTTCTGCAGCTCGATGTGCAGGTTTTTTGGAAAGGTGTCAGTAACCTGGGAGCCCAAAGTGCAGCCACGTTTCTCATATGTAAGATATTATGTAATATATTGTAAACTGACCCCCTACTAACGTTCACCTCCCTAAATAAGAAATGAATAGTCACACATCTGTCTTCAAGCACTAGCTGCTCAACTTTCGCCACTACACTTGGTTCTGTCTTCTGTGGCAGATGACGGACGACTTTCCCTGTATATTTGTGTGACCACACTTGAATTCTCTCTTCCATTGTTAGACAGTCTGATGGACCATCCTCTCCATACACAGCTGACATATCTTGTGGAGCACGTGGTAATTCATTGAGTTTTCCTGTTGAGTATCAGCTTACCCGGGACACAGGGCCATCTTTAACGCAGGGCAAAAGGGGTAGCTGCCCTGGGCCCGGTCATTGTTGGGGAGCCCAAAGCAACTGCCCCTTGAGCCTGCACTGCTACCTGCCGGAATTCCAACGCCTCCAGCGCTAGTCCCGCTGGCTTCTCGCTATTGTCGTCCAGGAAAGGAGCGCTGCTTCGTATTTAAAAGTGACAGCACTCCTCTCCGTGTGGCCATTCAGCAGAGGGAGGGGGGTGGGGCATCCACACAGGCAGAAGCTCCTCCAGAGACCGGCAGGTGCACGGATATGCTATGAGTTAAGGCTGCCTCATCTGCACTTTTTTCAAGTTGGTGGGACAGAAATCAGAGGAGAGCTGGGGGGGAGGGGGTGAACTCTGAACTGGAGGGAGGAGAGCTTTGAACCTGGGGAGAGGGAGGGGCTTGGATGTACAGAGCACCCCACATCCATGCCTTCTGCACACAGCGAACCCCACATGCATGCATTCTGCACACAGCGCACCCCACATCCATGCCTTCTGCACACAGCGCACCCCACATGCATGCATTCTGCTCACAGCGCACCCCACATGCATGCATTCTGCACACAGCGCACCCCACATCCATGCCTTCTGCACACAGCGCAACCCACATGCATGCATTCTGCTCACAGCAGCCCACATGCATGCATTCTGCTCACAGCGCACTCCACATCCATGCCTTCTGCGCACAGCGCACCCCACATCCATGCCTTCTGCGCACAGCGCACCCCACATCCATGCCTTCTGCGCACAGCACACCCCACATCCATGCCTTCTGCATCCAGCGCACCCCACATCCATGCATTCTGCACACAGCGCACCCCACATCCATGCATTCTGCACACAGCGCACCTCACATCCATGCATTCTACACATAGCACACCGCCCACTCTTGCACCCTCCACATAGCGCACCCCTCAATCCTGCACTCTCCACATAGCGCACCCCTCAACCCTGCACTCTCCACATAGTGCACCCCTCAATCCTGCACTCTGTACATAGCGCACCCCTCAACCCTGCACTCTGTACATAGCGCACCCCTCAACCCTGCACTCTGTACATAGCGCACCCCTCAACCCTGCACTCTGTACATAGCGCACCCCTCAACCCTGCACTCTGTACGTAGTGCACTCTGTATAGTCCACACCTGAGACTCCTGGTATGTAACAATGCTTCAATGTTAGTGCAGTTTGGCCACATCCACAATTTAATACAGAGGTGATAATGTGTAGTAACCTTTATGAACCTATCAGTGAACAGTAATCTACTGCAATCTCTAGGAACCAATCAGTGAGCAATAATGATTTGTAGTAACCTCTAGAAACCAATCAGCAGTAATGATGTACAGTAACCTATAGCAACTAGTGAGCAGTAATGATATGCAGTAACCACTAGCAACTAGTCAGTGAGCAGTAATGATATGCAATAACCTCTAGCAACCAATCAGTTAACAGTAATGATGTGCAGTAGCCTCTAGAAACCAGTGAGCAGTAATGATATGCATTAACCTCTAGCAAGGAATCAGTAAGCGGTAATTATATGGTGTAATCTCTAGCAACCAATCGCAATTGCTGCCTGATCTGCTGCAGTAAATTGATTTTGAATCTAGCTGCTATTTATTGTATGTCCTGGGGGGGGGGGGGGGGGGC
>BLSH010142615.1:213129-225992 GCA_018402905.1 Glandirana rugosa | reverse complement strand
TATGTAACAATAATATGGAGGATATACATTAGATTTTTTTGCCCGGCGGTCTAACTTCTGTGGTTTTTTCCTGTACGTAATATGTAATGTTATTTCACCTATTTTTATGTGTAGCATTTTCCCTTCATTCGCTTAATTTTACATTATCATCTTATTCTGTGGCTTTTTTATCATTACAATATTACCTTTACCAAATCTACCTTTAGATAATTTTTACCTACAAAACATGGTTTTACGTCTGTAGTCCAGATGATTATTTACGTGGGGGATCTACTAATTTTATATTTTTTTAGTTATACCATTTTATGGGCAACGCATGTTTGTCCTGAACCCTCATTTTTATCCGTTTGTTCCAGATAATGTGCATTAACAGTACACAATCAATATGGTTTTATAATTATTTCTTCTGGGAGTTTTCCCTTTTACGATGTGTATTTTTATCCACTTTATTGTAATGTATAATGCATGTCCTTTTTTGGTGTCTTCAATCTGGCGGCCCGTTTTTTTAGATTACATATAGGAGGTATAATAACAATGTATGTCCGTTAGGACACATAAGATATATGGTTTAAACAAATCTTTTCTGTTTCACTCTCAGATGATCGTATCTGAACGATCAACCTAATTTAGAAATGGGGGTTTATGTCACCCATTTTCTTAACACACATTTTCTTTATTATATATTCTTTTCAACCTTTCCATAAAAAATTCTTTTTACTTCACCGTAATTTCTATTCTAATTTTCTGCTTCTTTGAAGGTTACAACGCACTTAACTTGTTCTAATATAACTTTCACCCACACCCACACTCTTATTTATTCACTCTGTTTTTATATCGACACAACCACATTCAATTTGGTACATCTTTTGCTGACAGCCTTTCAGTGACTCATTCGTCTCTCTACGCCATTTCCGGCTTGTCTGTCAGGCTGATGTTACCGCTAACGTCATTTCCGGGTCACCATATTTCACTTCCCGGGTTTTCTTTTGGATATATAAATCCTGATTACTTCTGTCTAACCATTAACATTTTTTCTTCTCCTATTTTCTTGAGATTATAATATAGTATATTAGGTGTTTGTTTGGTCTGTTTACGACGTTTATAAATTCTTTTAAAAAGTTTAGCTTGTGATCATATCACCATCCTTTCACCACATAGAGGCGTGGAACGCACGCCGTCGGCGCCATTTTGACGCCAAAAATGTGACTTCCGGTTTTGCGGCCCCCTACAGGGGGTCTATTTTGTTTTCATAACTCTATAAATGGCATGTAAGGCAGGAGGGGAAATACCCCAGATGA
This sequence comes from Glandirana rugosa, assembly GCA_018402905.1. Taxonomy (NCBI): domain Eukaryota; kingdom Metazoa; phylum Chordata; class Amphibia; order Anura; family Ranidae; genus Glandirana; species Glandirana rugosa. The sequence continues at coordinate 224,694 of BLSH010142615.1, read as the reverse complement.
CGGCCAATTGAGCCGAAACGCGTCGGGTTTTTCCCATTTCCTGCCATTTATTACGAGCTCTGTTTTTATTTCTACCATGTGAGTATTTTTAATTCAGCATTACCCGAAATAAATTGTTAAAACGGTATCACACGATTTTTGGGCTTTTTTCTCTCTCCATTCACATATACCTTGTTGGAGCATCGGATTCCCCCTGGAGGAGAGAGCACTAGCCTCTGGAATCAATTCCCTGCCCATCCTCGTTTGCCAAAGACAAGAGGATATCCCTTTCAGGAGGAGAGGAGCTTCGGTGCAGAGGACCATCCCTCTGGAGGCTTTAGGAGACCCCCGGAGTTCTTCCTTCTTCCCCTATTGGAAAAGTGTACCTGGAACAGAGAGGATCATCCCCCTAGGAACCACCAGGAGGTCCCCCAGACGTCTTTCCCTTCTTCTTCCAGCGGAGTGGATAACTAGAAGCCAGGATTGGTTTCAAAAACACCCGCGCCTGACCTACCAGAATCTGGTAAGCTCACATCCATTTTCTTTTATAAACGGCTGAAGGATTGATTTGTCCAAGCATCTCTCCAGAATTGTCATCTTCCTATTTAGAGACATTATTCATATACTATAGGCGCTGCATATAATTACTTACTAGTCTTCTGCAATTGTTTATGTTTTAGTCGTATTTAGTCGACTAAATCTCCAGGACATTTTAGTTGACTAAAACTCATTTTAGTCATCTAAAATCTAATGGGTGTAGTTAAATTGTAATGCATTATTTAAGCATTTCTCTACCATTTCCAAACTCATTATATACTGCTGGAGTGAAAAATCTAATATGTTATTATTTTTGGTATTGAGGTATGAACATGCACTACAGACCAGTGTTAATTTTGACGTCAAATTTCAATTTAGTTTTAGTCTTTTGACTAAAATGGCATTTTAGTTTTAGTCGTATTTTAGTCATCTCAATTGTTTTCGTTTTAGTCGTATTTTAGTCGACTAACATGGTATTAAGTTAGTCAACGAAAATGTTTTAGTCGATGAAGTTAACACTGCTTGGGAGGCTTCAATACTTCCACTGGCACCAGTGCTGGGAGGTAACTACTTTTACTGTCACTAATGCTGGTGGGGGTACCTATTGCTACTACCACTGACACTCACCTTAGGGGATATTTCGCTTCTCCTACAGACACCAGAACTTGTTGGGGGGTGCGGAGGGAAGGGGAGGGTTCTTTTAATATTCCCACGAATACTAATACTGGAGGATTTTACTATTCCCACTGATACCAAAGCTGGGGGGATGTAACTACTCTCACTGACATCACTGCTATGGAGGCTTTTACTTCTCTCACTGACACCAATCCTCCACAGACCACTAACATAGTGGCATCTGTGATTCCAACTGACCACTTATGCTGGATGTGCTGCCATATTTTTGTGTAGAAATGAACAGGCACCTAAGGGATGTTTTTCCCCTTAGCTATGTCTATCCCCCTGTTCGGAAAAAGGCTTTTATTCTCTATCAGACCTTTGCTCCTTCGATTAACTTAACAAGATGGCCCGTATGAACAAGCAAAGCATGCCAAAAATCCCAAGCTAGGAATTTACCACCGCAGCAACTGGCTGTGCCGGATCATTTTAGATGATTATTTCTTCCCCACAGAGGTGATGCAGTCTTGGATGGACCATATCTGCAAATATGCATGGTCAGGGTATCTGCTTTTGGCGACTGGATGATAACTTACCATCCAACCTGCTCTGTAATATCTATGGGTAGCTTGAATCACTGAACAGTTCCTCTCTCTGGGTAAGTGGAAAGATTTCAAAGAAAGGCAGTGATGATAAATATGGAGGCAGTCATGGCTGACCTTCTGAAAATGCTAGTTACCTGGCTATTATTGTGTTACACTCATCCCGATCTAAAACTCAAACTTCAGGTTTGGGAGGACCAGCAGGTTTATGTCAGACATTAAGCACTTACAGGTCTTGATTGCTTGTAGCTTAGCCTTTAGCAAGTGTCAGACAACTGAAGTATGTGGGTCACCTTTGATAGCAGGTAAGTTTTGGAGATCATGAACATCAAATAAAGCATGCTATGCTGCCCCTGAGATCATAATCCAATCAAACTAGGCATGTGACTGTTGCAAAGTCCATCTGGTCTTTAACTACAAATATCGAAGCCCCACTGCCAGTACCAACATGCAATGATGAATAAATCACTGAACAATTGCAAGGAGTCATCGTTAATCTGTTTGATAAGCCAGTGATGTCATTAAGCAGGGCTGGTAATCCCAGCTATTTATTAGACATTGGAATCCTTGATGACCAGTTCGACTTTTACAAAGAGCGCAGTCAGAAATAAATAAAAAGGGCTTTTAAAGCAGAGCTCCACCCAAAAGGGATGCTCCGCTTGTTCACACCCTCCCACTGCGACATTTTGGGGGGAGGGGGGAGCAGGAACCTGGTTTTGACAGGTACCTACTCCCACTTCCTGGTAAGATCGCCGCACGGTGATCTACATAATGTCTGGCCCCTTCTACTTCCCTCTGCTGCCTTCTGGGACCTGTGTGTGACTCAGAAGACGGCGGGATCATTCAGCAAGCACAGTGCAACTTGTGTATGTGCAGTAAGAAACCGGCAGTGAAACCTGAAGGCTTCACTGCTGGTTTCCCCTACTTGCAATGTTGGCGCCTGCACCTGAAGCCAATGGACGAATCGACTTGAGGTGCCCACATCGTGGGATCCCTGTACAGGTAAGTGTCATTATATTAAAAGTATTCGTAGCTGCTGGCTTTTATTTTTTTTCCCCCCAAAATGGAACTCCGCTTCAAATCAAAGCAACACTTACTATTTTAGGAACTTTTGCAGTTCTCCTGCTACATTATATAGGTGAAACAGTTTTATGGAAAGGTAAACTTACATGATCATTTGCAATATCAAGCAAATCCTTTACTCTGCAGCCCTTCATTCCTGCTACTTCGTTACAGATTGAATCTTCAATCACCACATAGTTTGCTTTATAAGAGGTTAAGATCTTGTAGATGTCTTCTGCTGACCTCATGCTATATATCTGATAAACCTGCAAGACAAAAAATATAGTACATATAATACAAACAGAGCTGTGATAGCAATATGAATAATAAATTAGTTCCTCATTCATCCAACTGTTGATCTGGCTCCCTCTAGCGGCCCATCAAATTAATTAAAGAGACTAACTTGAATTTGTGCTTATTCAACTATCAAGGGGAATGTTATCTTATACAGATTTTGGCGGTCATGGGACCGCCAAATAGATTGATAAATAAGTATAAATAATAAGTATAAATAATAAGTATAATAAGTATAAGTAATAGATTGATAAATAAGTATAAATTCATTTATTGTACATGGGAACACATAAATTATTCACAGTTTACAAAATGCAATAAATAAATATCATAAAAAGCGGACAATGGATCAGAGTGTATAAATACATGATATCATATATAGAAACAGATGCACAGCTACAGTAGGCTTTGACATTTAAGCTGGTCTAGCATGCAAAATACAGTATACTTAAAGTATTTTGCAATCTATTATCAATCCATTACTTGTATATATTATGTTAGTGACTTGCCTCATATAAAGTCCCATGACAATTTTCTGTATATATAGGTTACTAGGGATGGAGGCCTGTCATGTTGGTAGTGCCCGATCAGAACCTATTTCTTGTCTTTCACATCTCCTATTATTTAATTAAACTATATACAACAATATAATCTATGTATTGTATATCTATGACACTGCCTCCAGAAGTCTTGCTGAATGACTCCAGTAAGAACATCCTGTACAGGCCAGGCGATTCTGATAATGCACTGTATTCCAGACTGTATTAGAATTTAAAAAGGCTTTGCAGCTTTTTAAAGACACCCCTGCGGTAAAAGTGAAAATGAAAACACAAGTTTTCAGAAGTAACAAATTGTACTTAACCACTTGCCTACTGGGCACTTTCACCCAGGGGCGTACCTAGGGCATTTGGCACCCGGGGCGAATCCTATATCTGGCATAGCCCACCCCCCCCCCCCCCCCCCCGGACAAAATCGCAGCATGTGAAGCTTGAGGACTTGTTGGCTGCTGGGGCCTGGCTGCTGGGGTCTGGCTGCTGGGGTCTGCTGCTGGGGTCTGGCTGCTGGGGTCTGGCTAGCCATCCCAGTCAGAGGCATCCTACAAAAGGAAAGGGGGGTGGGTGGAGGCAGAGAGAAGACTGGGCACTGCGATCTGTAGGTTGTAGCAAATAATAAAAAAAAAAATTCCCCAGCCGAACGGACTCTTTCTTCAATTTGGGGTGCTGCCATGCAGTAATCTCCTGTGAGACAAGTACATGACAGTCCTGGCCTGCCCGACGGATTGATATAGGAGCGGTCGGGGCAGATCGCGGGGCCCAGTCTTCTCTCTGCCTCCACCCACCCCCTTCCATCCCTGCTGAATTGGTTGGGCCCCTCTGCCTCAGCTCGCAGCGACTGTGCCCAGGATCGGCCCTGCTGCACACCCCTGGGCTGACACCCCCCCCCCAATGTGTGGCACCCGGGGCAGATCAGTGTGGATGTCGCTTTTAGAAATGCCGGTTATCGGCTCTCTTCTCTGATCCTCATGCTGTGGGCATTAGGAAAGGCGTGCCAAATAACTGGCATCTCTTTACCTCCATGATCAGCTGTGATTGGACACAGCTGATCATGTGGTAAAGAGCTGCTGATTGGCTCTTTACTTCAATCTGATCAGCAGTGTTCGGAGGACACTGCAATCACAAAGTGCGCCGCCTGCATCCAGCAGCAGGCACGATCACAGGACATTGTCATATGATGGCGTCCCAGAACTAGACAACCGTGCTGTAGCCATCATTCGGTTATAGCACAGCCGACAAGTGGTTAAAGTGATTCTAAGCTTTTTAATATACATGTTATACTTACTTGTTCTGTGCAATGGTCTTGCACAGACAGAGTAGCCCCGGATTTCCTCCTCTGGGGTCCCCCGCCGATGTTTCTGGCACTCATGTGGGCTCAATGCCGAGCTGTGCTGCCTACATCCACAGACAACAGCAGGGATTGGCCCCCGCCCCTCATCACAAGATTTGATTGACAGCAGCAGGAGCCAATGACTCCCGCTGCTGCCTCTCTTTTTTGTGAGAAGAGAGAGAGCAGAGAGATCCACTGCTCTTAGGGAAAGCGCTGGATTGAGATTGAACTGCATTAAGGTAAAAAACCATAAGTCTCTGCAAACTCTCTAGACAGAAGCATGCAGGTGAGCTACTGAAACGCTCACAAGCACATCAACAATGAGCAAAGTGCTCCAAATTTCTGACTACAAGGACAACGTCTCAGGCTTAAACCAGCCTCAGTGCGTGTTCACCACTGCAAGCTCTTACGGGTCTCAATTCCTAAACAGTATAGTAAAGTAATTGTATACATTACATGTTCATTCCTCTTCATCAGTTCTTCGTCATTGTACACAGGTAAACTTGTCACCATCCATCCGGTACAGAGTTTTATGGCACCCATCAGCTGAGGACTCCCAGCAAACACTGCAGCCAAAGGAGCCTGGCCTCTGGAAGCAAAATGACAATGAAACTGCTATATTACTTATTGTTATATACATGACAGAATCCTCTCATTAGTGTGGCATTATCTGTCAGTAGCATTACCTTATAGAAAAAATAAATGAATGTACAAACAGGAAATCCTTTTGCCCTTGCTGTGATACAGCGAAAAAAAGAGTAGGGCTCGTGGAGACAGAGGCATGCTCCCACACCACCTCTCCACTCTGTCAGTGCCCTTGCTCCATCATTTGATGTCTGACCTCAATACTTTATGAGTCTTTGACCTGGACCAAGCATGCAAGTAAAATTTCTCATGTCTAGCTTTGTTCTGGGTTAGTGAATGAAGCACTAAGCTACTGCATCAGCATGACAGCCAGACCACTAGAAATTTCCCAAAGGAGAGATCAGTAATGGCAGCCTACATATTTCGTTCTTAACAGGTCATCTTTACAGAGAACCACAAAAGGGTTTAAGCTAGAATCTGAACATTTAGGCTCGGTTCACACTGCAGCGATGCGGAAACCCTGTGAATCCACTGCGGGTTCCCGCATCACTTGCCTCCCGGCGGCAGTTCACACTGCCCTATGCGAACGGAAGGCAGGTGTCAATACATTGTTAATGACACTCCCTTTTCAGTTCGCATATCGCAGTGTGAACTGCAAATTCGCACAGGAATCGGATCGCATGGCTATGATCCAATTCTGACCCTGCGATAAAAAAGGGTCCCTGTGCGAGTTTGACCCAACTGCGATCAGAATTCAGCCATACAATCTCTATGGCAGAATTTGCATTGCACAGAGATCGCATATGACACACTGTAGAGCGGTACGAATCATATGCAATCTCTAAGATCGGAGCAGTGTGAACCCAGCCTTAGTCTTAGATATCTTTCACAGATGGGCCTGCAGCAGGATAACGTATGTATCCTCTAATTAGGCTATACTTAGTTTGTCTTACAGTATATCTAAACCCCCGAAACAAAAATGTAATATATTGCAGCTTATCAGTCTTTAGATGTAGTAGTTGCATTGTTTTTTTTTTTTTTCAGGCTTCTTGTCATAGGGTGACAATGTTCACTAAGAGCTCGTTTACACTTGCTTTGGTTTCAATGCACATTAAAGCCCCTACTGCTTCAACAAGCTTTTATGATGTGTTTTTGAGGCTTCGGTGGTGCTTCAATGAGGCTTCGAAGAGGCTTCAATGAGGCTCTTTTGACGCTTTGTTGAAGCTTGGCCGATTCCCCTGTGTGTTTGAACCTGCAATTTCTCCAAAACAAAGTGAAGCTAAAGCTGAATTAAAGCCTCTGAAAAGCCGCAGGTGCTTCAAGCGAGCTTTAAACAAGCTTTGTCATGTACTTCTATGGAGGCGTTGAAGAGGCTTTGAAGCCTGGCTAAAGCTACATGGGGTATAATTTTTGACGCAAAGCTAAAGCGAAGCAAAGCCAACACAAGGTGTAAACAGGACTGTAAGCTAACCATTTTATTTAGTGACATGAGCTTTGACTGGCGTTAAGAAATCTTTAACAAAGCGTGTCTGACGCCCTGTTTTGAAGCAAGTGTAAACAAGCCCTTACTGTACTGTATCTATGAGGGAGCAGTGCTGTCACCCTCAGACAGGGTGTGTGTAAGCCTTCATGCACACTGGATGTTTTTCTAGCTCTCCTAGAAATCTTTCCTCCTGGCAGGAGCATTTTGGCAGAAAAAACATTAACACCTGAACAAGTGTGCAACGGGTTTAGGCGTGTCTAGTCATGTCAAGTGTTTGGGCATTAATTCATTTCATTAGCCAGAATAGTTTATTCTGGTCATTGAAATTAATTAATGCTCAAACACACCTAGCAGTTAGGCACGTTTAGAAGCATCAAGCATTTTTTTCTGCCAGAGCTCTGCTACTCCTGGATGCACTGGCAGTGAGTTTTCTTTCCTGCTTCTAAACATCAATATGTGCATGGAGACATAGGCTAACATGAATGGGAGCTTAGAGGCAGGAAAAAAACAGCAGGCGTCCCCAGGAGCAGCTGAAAAAACATCCAGTGTGCATGAGGCCTAAAGACTACAGAGCACCTCCTCCTCTCCATAACATATGGGGGTGTTCTGTAGTTCACAGAGGTTAACTGGCCACCTGTTTCAGATAAGGCAGCAGACTGAATAGGACAATATTGGATTTGCGGTTGGATCATTTTTTTGGCCCTTATCAAACAGATTTAATAAAACATTATCAATTATATATTTAACAGATCAAAAGGGAAATATCATTTTTGTTATAGTTTACATTCATCTTAAGATGGTGCTTAGAGACAAGATTTGAAGCTGAAAGGCCAAATGTGGCTGGCAACAAGGTGATGAAAGCAGAAGTAGAGTCCAGTTGAAAAAAAATGTTGGCAGGTAGAATTTTTATGATAGAATAGACTGTGCATGTCTCCATTGTTAGAATTAAGTCTCCTTGTCTATCAGCATCTGTAGGCCCATGCAGAGTTCAGCGAACAGCTTCAGCACAGTCGTGTGCTGAGACAGAGTAACTTCCATGTGCAGGAATTTCATCAACCAAGCCTGGCCAATCAAGAGACTGAACACTCCGAATGTGGAAGAATGCTGAGAGAAAATGTAAGCGATGTCGACGGAGGGAAGTGCCAACATTGTAGTGCTGGAAGGGATCACTTGCATGGCAAGTCTGCCATAATATGCTATGCTTACTAGCTAGCTCCTGGGGACCAAAATATTCTATTATGGTGGTTTTACTTCCTTTTAGAGGTTATTCCCACTCTTTGCACCATGTTACATGTTACAACCCCAAACTAATCCCCCTTTGTAATGGCGTACAGGAGTTCTTCTCCCCCACAGCAGCTGTCACTTTTGAAATATTGTGCCATTCACAAAGATCCGTGAACTAATAAACTACAAATCCTGTCCATGGAGAAAAAGGAGGAACGGCTGCACACCCAAATTCAATGCAATGAAAATGTATTAATAGGAGGGCAAAAAAAAAACAACTTACAAAGGCACAGGAAAGGTGACACGTTTCACACGATAAACGTGCTTGATCACAACCAACCAAAATCCTGTCCGCCTCTGCGGCAGTTCTTCATGGCACATGAGTGCTGTAATCGCCAAACTCATCCACTGACATTTCCTTCAGCTTTCCAACTGAAAGCCCGTACCTCACTATGGACAGAGAGCTGGAGGAAGAGTCTGCAGGAGCATGGCAATGCACCTGCGATCCACTGATTGTGGATGCATTGCTCTGCAGGCTCCTATGGGAAAAAGAATAAATGCACTTCTTCCCTGCAAACATGTGGAAATGTATTCATTTTTTTAAAGGCCAACTTAGCCTTTAACAATATTCTTACACACTTAACCTTAAAAAAAAAAAAAAACTTTCAGCAAACAAGCTTTAGCTCTGGAATTATGGTTAAGCAGACATTCATTGTTACTCTGACTCACTTCAATGCAGTAAAACCTGTATTATTTACTGAACAAAGATCAGCACAGCTGTTGATGACTAAGCATTGTGTACTAAACATTGAATAATTAATGTTTAGTATACAAGGCACATTCTACAAAACTTCTTTTGAACCTATGGTATGAGTAGATATAAATGTTTAAACATACAAGTTTGGCTTAAAGACCTATAATTAAACTCAATATAAGGATAAATGTCCTGCAAAATAATTATGGAAATGTCTTACTTATTTGTAAAAAGGTTAGTTGTACTAACTAAAGTGTATACAAAAAGGGATCATTCAGCATTGGCGGGGTTATTAGGGTGTTAAAGCTGATGGAAGACAAACACAAATGGCAGAGGGTGGGGTTGTGGCTTTTATGTTTTGCCCAAATGAGAATTAAGTCTAAATGAAAAAAAAAAACAAAAAAAAACAGAAAGGACAGTGTGGGACTTTCACAATCGGCAGATCTCATGAAATGTTTGTAATAAGTGTTTAACAAATCCCATTAAAACTATACTGTCAGTGTAGGGTGCAATTGACTTTTAATTATACAGAGTAAGTATACACAGTAAGTAAAAAAAGGAAGAATACATTTAAAAATCTGCTAAGCTCTGTGGTGCCCTTTATATGATACAAAAGCTCTAAAAAAAAAGTGTTGATGTGAGCTCCGCCATTACTGTTACTTCCAGGGCCTTAGGCTTCATTAACACTTCCCGATTTGGAATTGCAGGCAGAATCGCTGTTATTCTGCCTGCAATTCCAAATTGCGTGGCAATTGCTGCACAACATGTGACGCGCGTTTGTGAGCCATTATTCTTTAATCGCACCCCAAAAGTGATGCGATTCTGCCGAAATTGTCACATGACAGGATCATGTGGCAAACCACGCCTTTAAAAATCATGTGAAGCTTGTTGCCCAAAAAGGAGTAGGAGTTTATTTTCGGATGACAAACGCGCAAAGGGCAATCCATTCAACTGAATGGGCTGGCCATATGTGAGATGCAAATCACAAGGAATGCTTGTTCCCATTACATAAAAGTGTGAATGCAGAGTTATACATTACCTCCGAAGTGAATCCGAAGGGCAGCTAGTTCTATTCAATCAACAGGCATATACTGGAACTCTTCGAGTTATGATACAAACTTTTTTTTTTTTTTTAAGAGAAACTGAACTCCACTGTGCCCTAAAAGTAGCAGGCAGAGGGCAAAGGAGTGGGTTACCAGTATTTCCTATTGTTTCCCTGTAGCTGATCGTTCCTCGTTACTGACCTACCCAGCCTTGTTCTGGACTGTGTAGAAGCGGCCATCTTGGTAGAGGCAGAGCTTTGCATCCCCATGTCAAACTCCAGCCTAGAGATCTATGAGCAATACCTCATTCTAAATCTCCCAAGACTAGCAGTCAGAGGCAGCAATGTCTTAGATCCCAAACTGCAAACATAAAAAACATAAAGCTATAAAGCTCTAAGCACAGGAGTGCCTAGGCCAAGGGTGCTCAACTCATGGCCCATGGAGCCCACTGATGTGGCCCGCGACCTCAAACCGAGGAAGGGCATGTCCGTGGTCGGCAACCCAGTGATCGCGATGTGGGCTTGCGGACCACAACACATCAGTGTAAAATCAGCTTTTTAGGGGGCTCAGACAGCAAGGGCTTGTTTACATTTGTGCTTTGGGCACGGTAAAACCCCATAGATGTGGCCTGTGACCGGTTACCAAATCACTTAAAGTATAACGAAAGGCAAAAGGAATAAGTGCAGAGGGATTTGAACACTTGCCTGGTTTTTATTGCTGTCTGTGACCCTGTTAGAGAGATTCACCCTCTCTATTTGTCTTGCTTACCATTATCATTCAAAGTGAAAGTAAAAGAAAATCCCAAATTTTGGGTTGTCCCCAGAAAAGTAATAGAGGGGAAATCTTCCAATGGGGACACTAGTTCTGGTGACCTGGGGGTCCCCAATAAATTTCCTCAACTTGCAGGGATTTCCACTCACTTCCTGTTTGGCTATGGGACAGGAAGTGAAAGGAAATCTCCGCAATGGGACACAGATGGTGAAAAAAAAAGTCTAGCCTATAGTTCTACTTTAAGTGGCCCTCACTCTTCAAAAGATTGAGCACCCCTGGCCTAGGCACACCCACAAACCAGGAAGTACACTACTATTTTTTTTTTTTTTAGAGGACTTCCAGACAAAAAGCAGATTTTGCAGGGGACTGCTTAGGCACAATTAACATTTCTAGATGTTCCCTATAATATAGCAAATTTCCACTTTTTGAAGTTCAGGTTTAATGCAAAGCTCTGCATCTTGCAAAGAATGCTGCAGTGGTACACCTTTGCTGGTGTACTACCTCCCACAATCTATTTGACTGTAATAGAGCATTCTGAAGTTCTTCTTTAATGAACCCAGGCTTCTCATGTACAGCTATACCTATTCTGCACACTTCTATAGACATGCATTATACATCTGTATTAGTTAGCGCTGACTGTACAGTGTGTGAGAAAAGGTGACAGCGCTATAGAATTATTATTATTACATTCCTTTTTTTGTGTTACTTTTACTATTGCCATAACAGACCTTC
>BLSH010142615.1:108480-127647 GCA_018402905.1 Glandirana rugosa | reverse complement strand
CACGTCACAATCAAAAGACGGTGTGTCGTAAAACGAAAATCCGGTTTTTCAATTTAAAACCAGAGTAGACTGGTCTCGTGGAAGAAGGTGTACAAACGACACAGGGGGTGTACCGAAGAGCGTTTGACGTTTGTCCTTAAGAATACCGAAAGAAAGTTGTTACCGAAAGAAGAACGGTGAGGTTATAAAAAAAAATCCCAAGCTTGGAACATCTCACAGAGCACTGTTCAATCCATCATCCGAAAATGGAAAGAGAATGGCACAACTGCAAACCTAGCAAGACATGGCCGTCCACCTAAACTGACAGGCCGGGCAAGGAGAGAATTAATCAGAGAAGCACCCAAGAGGCCCATGATAGCTCTGGAGGAGCTGCAGAGATCCACAGCTCAGGTGGGAGAATCTGTCCACAGGACAACTATTAGTCATGCACTCCACAAATCTGCCCTTTATGGAAGAGTGGCAAGAAGAAAGCCATTGTTGAAAGAAAGCCATAAGAATTCCTGTTTGCAGTTTGCGAGAAGCCATGTGGGGGACACAGCAAACATGTGGAAGAAGGTGCTCTGGTCAGATGAGACCAAAATTTAACTTTTTGGCCTAAAAGCAAAATGCTGTGTGGCAGAAAACTAACACTGCACATCACCCTGAACACACCATTCCCACTGTGAAACATGGTGGTGGCAGCATCATGTTGTAGGGAAGTTGGATGGAGCTAAATACAGGGCAATCTTAGAAGAAAACCTGTTAGAGCAGTGGTTCTCAACTCCGGTCCTCCGGACCCTCTAACAGGCCAGGTTTGCAGGATAGCTGAAATACATCACAGGTGATATCATTTGCTGCTCAGTGATTGACGTATTCTAGTCTGCATCTCCCCAAGGTAATACTTAAAATCTGGCCTGTTGGTGGGTCCTGAGAACAGGAGTTGAGAACCACTGTGTTAGTGTCTGCAAAAGACTGAGACTGGGGCGGAGGTTCACCTTCTAGCAGGACAACGACCCTAAACATACAGCTAGAGCTACAATGGAATGGTTTAGATCAAAGCATATTCCTGTGTTAGAATGGCCCAGTCAAAGTCCAGACCTAAATCCAACTGAGAATTGGTGGCAAGACTTGAAAATTGCTGTTCACAGACGCTCTCCATCCAATCTGACAGAGCTTGAGCTATTTTGCAAAGAAGAAATCGGATTTAAGTGACTTTGAACGTGGCATGGTTGTTGGTGCCAGATGGGCTGGTCTGATTATTTCAAAAACTGCTGATCTACTGGAATTTTTACACACAACCATCTCTAGGGTTTACATAGAATGGTCCGAAAAAGAGAAAATATCCAGTGAGCGAAAGTTGTGTGGAAGAAAATGCCTTGTTGATGTCAGAGGAGAATGGGCAGACTGGTTTGAGATGATAAAAAGGCAACAGTAATTCAAATAACCACTCATTACAACCAAGGTATGCAGAATACCATCTCTGAATGCACAATTCATCGAACCTTGAAGCAGGTGGGCTACAGCAGCAGAAGACCACACCAGGTGCCACTCCTGTCAGCTAAGAACAGGAAACTGAGGCTACAATTCACACAGGATCACCAAAATTAGACAATAGAAGATTGGAAAAACATTGCCTGGCCTGATGAGTCTCAATTTCAGCTGCGACATTCAGATGGTGGGGTCAGAATTTGGCGTAAACAACATGAAAGCATGGATCCATCCTGCCTTGTATCAATGGTTCAGACTGGTGGTGGTGTAATGGTGGGGGGGGGATATTTTCTTGGCACACTTTTGGCCCCTTAGTACCAACTGAGCATCTTTTAAGCCCCACTGCCTACCTGAGTATTGCTGCTGACCATGTCCATCCCTTTATGACTACAGTGTCCCCATCTTCTGATGACTCCTTCCAGCAGGATAATGCACCATGTCACAAAGCTCCAATCATCTCACCACTGGACAATGAGGTCACTGCACTCCAATGGCCTCCACAGTCACCACATCTCATCCAATAGAGCACCTTTAGGATGTGGTGGAACCGGAGATTCCACAAGGCTGTCCACAAGGTTTAGGAGTGTGTCTATGGGAATGTTTGACCATTCTTCCAGAAGCGCATTTGTGAAGTGCTGATGTTGGATGAGAAGGCCTGGCTCTCAGTCTGCACTCTAATTAATCCCAAAGGTGTTCTATCAGGTTGAGGTCAGGACTCTGTGCAGGCCAGTCAAGTTCCTCCACCACAAACTTGCTCATCCATCTTAATGGGCCTTGTTTTGTGCACTGATCCAAATCATTTGGTGGAGGGGGGATTATGGTGTTGTTTTTCGGGGCTGGGCTTGGCCCCTTATTTCCAGGGAAGGGAATGTCAGCATACCAAGACATTTTGCATAATTTTATGCTCCCAACTTTGTGGCAAGCATAAGGATTTGAGCAGCTTTAATAAGAGCTCATTTATAATGGCTAGACAACTGTGTTAGAGAAACTCCAAAACTGCAGTCCTTGTGGGATGTTTCCTGTCAAAGTGGTCCAAGGAAGGCAAACCCAATAAGCTGGCTGCAGGGTCATGGACACATTGGTGCACATGGGAAGAGAGTGCAGGCCAGTATAGTCCAATCCAATAGAAGAGATACTGAAGCCAAATTGCTGAAAAAGTTAATTCTGGTTCTGATAGAGAGGTGTCAGGACCCCCGGTACCCATGCTGAGCCATGTCCACAGCCAAAAGTGCCTACAATGGGCACGTGAGCATTACAACTGGACCATGTAGCAATGGAAGAAGGTGGCCTGGTCTGATGAATTCAAGAATGGTTTGAGGAACACAACTACAAGTTTGAGGTGTTGACTTGGCCTTCAAATTTTTCAGAGCTCATTACAATCGAGTATCTGAGGGATATGCTGGAAAAACAAGTCCGATCCATGGAGGTCCCCCTCACAACTTACAGGACTTAAAGAATATGTCACCCCAACATTTCAGATTTCTGATATGTGCCTGCTGTACCATGTACTTGTATGAAATAGTATCCTGTTCTCTTTGTATTGTTTCCTTTGTGTGAAATCCCCAGTGATCAGTCTTGTGCTGACAAGCCACCCCCTCGCCCCCCCACCCGCACAGCCATTGACTGGGAAGACCCATGTGCTGCTGTTTCTCCTCCCCCAGATCTGTGAGATCCTTATGCAGCTGAGAACAGAGTGCACTGTGTGTCGCCTCTTACAAATAAGGGAAAAAAGGTATTTAGAATGTTTTTTTTATATGCATACACAAATGTTTTGCCTTTCATTTCCATTATAAAATTAATGGGTTGTTTTATAAGGTAAGGGTTCACATGTAGTTTAACCACTTCAGCAGCAGAAGGATTTCACACTTTAGGACCAGAGCACTTTTTGCGATTCGGCACTGCGTCGCTTTAACTGACGATTGCATGGTCGTGCGACATTGTACCCAAACGAAATTTGCGTCCTTTTTTTCCCACAAATAGAGCTTTCTTTTGGTGGTATTTGATCACCTCTGCGTCAATTTTGATCGCTGCTATAAACAAAAGAAGAGCGACAATTTTGCACAAAAACCCAAATTTATTACTTTTTTGCTAAAATACAAATCCAAAAAAAATATATAAAAAAATATGTTTTTCCATCGGTTTTGGCCAATTTATATTCTTCCTCATATTTTTGGTAAAAAAAATCACAATCTGCGTTTATTGATTGGTTTGCGCAAAAGTTGCCGCATTTACGGACGATGAGAATTTATTTCTGGGGTTTTTTTTTTTTTTTTTTTTTTTAACTATTAATGGCGGCGATCTGCAATTTTTAGCGGTTCTGTGATATTGCAGCGGACATGGACCATTTTGCCACTTTTTTGGGACCATTGGCATTTATACAGCAATCAGTGCAATAAAAATGCACTGATTACTGTGTAAATGCCATTGGCAGTGAAGGGGATTAACCTACAGGGGGCGCTCTAAGGGTTAACTGTGTTCCCTGGGCGTGTTCTAACTGTGTGGGGGCTGGGCTGGCTGGGGAAAGGGGATGATCACGGCTTCCATATACAGGAAGCCTGTGATCATCGCCCTTCCCCCTCTAACAGAACGGAGATCCGTGTTTACATACACGGACCTCCATTCCTTCACTGCGGGGGGGCCATCACGGGTAGCCGGCGGCGATCGAGTCCGCCCTACCCGCTCCCTGGCCCCCCCCACACAGTGAGCGTGCGAGTTATTGCAGCCGCCGTCATATGACTGCAGTCTGCGGTCGGCAAGTGGTTAAAGGATCTGCTACTGACAGCTTGGTGACAGATACCACAGCATACCTTCAGAGGTCTAGTGGAGTCAATGCCTTGATGGTTATTTTTTTTTTTTCCATGTTTAGTTTTATTAACAGAAAGTGCAACAGTTAAATGAACTTTCAAAATAAAATGTAAACTAGCTATAAAATGAGAATTTACAAGTAAAAGGACAGTGATCAAGACAAGACAAATTTAAAAACGCATATCTCATATATACTGTAGCCTGTACTTGTACCAACTGTACAGACAACAGTAACATTACAAATAGCAGCAGCAACAAGTTTGGCAATTTCAACATTCGGCTATAATGGACAAGGAAAGCTTTAACAATCCTTGGTGGTTTATTATGGGTTATGATGGCTGACCCGTATATATATCTATATATATTGTGGGAGATTAGGTCATGTGGATCACCTTTCCTGGGAAAAAGGTAGCAAGAAGACCAACTTTCTTAAAAGTCTGGTGGGTTGCCAGTTTTGTTTAAAAAAATTGTGCAAGTCATAAAACAAACAAAACATTAAACAAAACCTTGCTGTCCGGCGCTAAACTACTACAGAGCAGGACACCTCTCTATACGATGTCGGGCTTGTCCCTGACACCTTCAAACATAACAAACGCAAACCTTTTTCTCTTGCAGTCCCTAGAGCAACCAACTCCCCAGGTATAGCTCTCTCAGTGTAGTGATCCTGAGTCCCAGGCCAGAGCCAAACTGAGATCTCTTCCTGGTCATTAAATGCAGCTCAAGTGGGATTTGGGTGGACCAGAAACTCCAGGCTGGAACCACGGTGCCACGGTGGCTGGCAAAACCCGGGTCAGGCTCTCACTAGTCCAGTGAATGCAAGTGAGGCGACAAAAATCGCCCCCGTCCACAATATACTACACTACAGTATATATTGTGTGCACAAATCTTATGCTGTCAGCCATCTGCTACTGCATTCAGTCTCATAGTTTTTCTTCCTCACAGGTTAAAGAACATTTGGTGACCCAAAAAAGTCTTATTGTCTCAGGAGAGAAAATGTGTGCTTACAAACCAAACCCCGTCAATAAATAATTCCCAGTCAGTTGGGTGTGCCTGAATGGCCTGATGTCACCCATAGATATGACAATCCTGGCAAAATCATGCCTATATACAGTGCACACAGCAGAGACATTAATAGATCAAGGAGAACTTACTGCTGCATGTCTGGTATGAAGAATACGAGCTGAGTGTGCATGTTTATACCCTGTGCAGCCTTATCACTGGGGAACAAACATCTGCTGGGAACATCTTGGATGATCAGTCCTCTCCCTGAGATTAGCCCAAGGTGTCAACAGATTGGACACAACTCACAGACACAATCATTTTCTGATCAAGCTTTTAGGGCTAGCTTACTTTAGCATTCAGATTGCTCTTCTGAGAGCATTTGACAGGCAGAGAGGAAGCATTGTAATGCCTCCTTACGCCCTTACTCGGCGTAACATTATCTTTCACAAATCACAATATAGAAAAAAAGTGGGCTAACTTTATTGTTGTCTTATTTTTTAATTCAAAAAAGTGATTTTTTTTCCAAAAAAATCATGCTTGTAAGACCGCTGCGCAAATACGGTGTGACATAAAGTATTGCAACGACCGACATTTTATTCTCTAGGGTGTTAGAAAAAAAATATATAATATTTGGGGGTTCTAAGTAATTTTATAGCAACATAAACGTTATTAACTTGTAAACACAGAATCTCAAAAAGAGGCTCGGTCCTTTTAAGGAATATTTGCATTTTCCCAACTAATGCAAAGTGTTCTCTGATTGGACCAGGTGGAGATACTGTATAACCATATGACAGTATTGGGCCTGGAGGGGAGGCAGGAGCCCTGTGTTCCTTTATGTAGCCTGGGGCCCAACCTCCACAGGCCTGATGGTGACCTGTAGAGTCAGGGGGGACTGACATCCATTCTCACAGTGTGGGTTACTAGGCATAGTGTGTGTAAATAGAAGAATTGAGTTGGGCACCAGACACTTTGATGATGCAGAAAAAAAGAGATTTTTCTCTTCAAGAACTGGGGAGAGAGGGTTAGGGCCAGGGCACCCTTTAGGTAGATGCAAATATACTTATCAGGCTCCAAAACTCTCTGAATAAGTTTCTTGATGTAGCTATAAAGTCCCGCAGGCCTTCCAACTGAACTTTGCCTAACGAGAACTATTTCTTTGTGCATTGAACTTGTATTTTGGACTTCCACTCAGGTTGATGCACATACCAAACTTGGTATCCCCGTTGTACAGATCTGGCTTCTGTATTACAGCCTCCCGCTGTAGCTTCCCGAATTTACACTTACAGTCTCTCAACAAGACTTCTTGGGCTCCCACTGCTACTGTATTTCCCGAGTGTCCCCCACACCAACTTACTGGGTTCCCTCCTCGGCTCTTCAGCCCAACTGCTGAACTCTCTTGCAAGTGTCACCCCCTCTATCTCACTGGGTTCCTAGCTTGACTTCTGCTGAGGTTTTCCCACTTTTCCACTGGCCCATGATGCGTGAAAAAAGGCTGCTCTGGTACTCTCTCAGACTCTGAACTCTGGCCTCTGACAACAGGAGTGTTGTCCCTTGAGGTGACAGTTTCCACTTTACCTCTGAACCTGGTTCAAGCTTTGCCTCTGGTGACAGGAATGATTGTCCTCCACTAGCAACTCTGTCCCTTCACCTCCGACAAAGAGGGGTTTTCCGTCCCGTAGAACCCGTGCAACTCCGTTAGGCTCCCGACATGAAGCCCCAACCCTCCGCTGCTGCTGCTGCTGGTCCTGGGTAGGCTTCAGACTGCCTAGCAAACAGGAACTCTAGGATAGGCCCCTGGCTTCTGGCCTAGCAGTTGGGAGCTTTAACATGCATCCAACCAGACAGCCGTCCAGGTGGCACAGAACACCAATCACCTGACTCCTCCTAAATATATAGGCTCTCCCAGCAGGCCATGGGGCCCAAGAAAACCCCTGCCCATTGGCCGGAGCAGCCCATCATTCATATTCCAAGTTCATGTGCACCTTGTCATTCCAATGCCATCAGCAGCAGTGCCACCAAATGCACTAAACTCAGAATTAGGGAAAGAACCAGGAGATCCCCTAACAATTTGGCCAGGCCATTTACCGCCCAGCAAACTAAATTTAACAGCACCCCCGCTGAAAACCAGGATGCTACACTCTCCCCCGGCCAACAAAACTACGTCTCAGAGTTTGCAGCAAAAAAAATGTGGTTCTCAAGCCTGAGAAAGGACGTCCTGGCAAAACATGGATGGGAGGAGAATAACAGGGAAAGGCAACCAACAACAAGTCCATGTGGTGCACCACAAGGAATGAATTCACATAACATTAACATTGTACTTTAGCATGTGGCTTGTCCTACAAGGGCAGCAATACAAAAGAGAGATAATATTTACAAGTTCAAAGTGAAATACCACAAGGGATATAGTCACCAAAAATTTTGTAAGCAAATGACCCAAAGTCCTGACTATCTATCTAGTATTTACACCTGTACACAAACAAAAAAAAATCAAACAGCTTCTTTGACGGAATCATGAGATCTCCTTAGCCAAGGAGGGTGAATTGGGTGCTGGAACGCCTGAAAGAGAACACAAACAGCCAAAGAATACATCCTATCACTATAATAACCTTCAGTACTATATATACATAGGTGGAAGAGATTGCTTACTCCTATACAGTTGCAGCAAAGAATCAATTGTATCATTATAGCATAGCAAATATATATTCACAATTGAACACGGCCCATCTCTTTTTAAAGGTGTGACACCCCTTTCCCATTACATCAAAAGAATAGTCCACATGGTGTGAAAGTAACTCACACAGGTTGGCCCTCTTACGCCACCTGGTGGTTGGCATAGTCCTGAGAAAAAAAAACATTAAAGTGGTTGTTAAGGCACTTGTATAAAATGCTCCCACCCCCCTTACAACAATAAGTTCCCCTGTGTCTGGGTTATATCATATATATGCTTATCTGTACTGATACCACACCTTCTAACTGTGATCAGTTGCTTCCTCTCTCCTCTCCTTTTGCCTAGCTGAGAGTCCGGGGGGAAGCACTACAGCTGACGTCAGCCGAGGAGAGGGGAGAGACAGACCTGAGGAAAGTCACATGAACGCAGGAAGACGGTGTGTTATCAATATAGATAAACATATTTATGATATAACACGGACACAGGGGAACTTCTTATTCTAATACAAAGGGGATGGGGTATTTTCCTGTTAAGTATTAGGGCAACAGGAGCGGGGCTGACACGAGCAGACACTCAGAGAGGGAAGGCGGGAGAGAAAACAGGAGACAGAGATCAGGCTGCAGATGAAGGAGGCATTTACTGACTCTGGTGTCACAGCTCTGCAGCCCTGATATATCAGAGTCAGCATACAGGGTGAAGGCAGAACCAGGCAGGATGAGACATGTATTACAGGTGATACAGGGGGCCAAAGCACAAGCACTGCACACAGCACAAGCACTGTGCTGTATAACATGCTTTAAGGGAACACGATCTGTTTTTTTTGGGTTAACAAACACTTTAAGTCCATTTATCAAACACACAAGAGGAGAGGAAAAAGAAGGGAAAAAACTGGTGTCCCCCTTTTTTTTTTGTTAGCCACAATACATTCTATCTTACTAACTCAATTATTTTCTGTCCCTGGAACCCCAGCGTTCAATGAACAGTTTGATTCTCAACAGGAGTAAAAAAACGTTATCAACAGTATTTCTTCCCAGTGGTTTCCCTTTTGCATAGGGACAACCCCCGAGAAACATATCTGTAAAGAAGCAGCAACAATTGTTTGTTCTTTTTCTTTCTCTTTATGCAATAGTGCAGAGAAACAGCTTGAGCAAGGAGGGAGAACTTCACCTTCCTGTGTGTGCCGGTATCGCAGTCCACCGCCCAGCAACAGCTAAACAGGAAAATGTCCCCTCTGTGATTTCTATTGGAGAGGCGGGACAACGGAACACAAACTTTACTGTCTTCTCATTTATAATCCACAGGGTAAATAACAAAGAGGAAGGGAAGAAAAAAAAAAGTTTCAGTCTCACCAATAATACCTGGGATCAGGCAACTGCAGATCCTTCCCATCTGTATCCACGGTAGTGATGAAGTGTCGGAGATCCTTCTGATCAGGCCAATGAATAACCACGCAGTCTGGATAAATATGGCGGCCTGTCCCTTCTCAGGCCCTCCCTTCTCAGAGCAATCTGCTCAGCTGAAGGTTAATTGCCAGTCTCACCTAATGTCCATATCCTGCTCGTTTTTCCCAGGAACTTCAGCGCCCACTTCCTCCTTCCTGAGGCATGCCTAAACTTTAATGGAGTCTGTTTTAACCCATATGGTACTGGTGCAAAGTGACAAACGACCAGGCCAATGCTCTTTCATAAGTAATGAGATACGTACGTTCTTCCCCACACAGTCCCCATGAATAGCAACACAGTCTATGATGAACAGAGAGGTTATCTGCCACCTTCCCATGGAGCCAGACAAAGTCCTTTTGTAGTGGCATTCTTGCAGAGACAACGCCTTTGCCTCACATGGGGCGCCAAATGTAGCCCAAGCTCGACCTCCTGATGGTGACCTGTAGAGTCAGGGGGCCTGACATCCATCCTCACAGTGTGGGTTACTAGGCATAGTGGGTGCAAATACAGGCGGTCCTCTAGTTACAAACATCCGACTTATAAACGACTCCTACTTACAAACGGAGGGAGACAACAGGAAGTGAGAGGAAATCTCCCCCTAGGAAGAGAAATTCACTCCTGTAAGAGTTATTATGGGAAAAAGGTGTCTCCACGGATGCATTATCACCAAGGTTTGTTTCCACAACCCAAAATTTTCAAAAGGTGAAATCTTCTGTACAGACAGCAAAACAAACATTACAGGGGTGTTAACCCTTTCCTATGCTAGCCAAAAAGAATAAAAATATTTTTTTTGGCTGAAGCTACACTTAAAAAAATGTACCCTTTCCGACTTACAAACAAATTCAACTTAAGAACAAACCTACAGTCCCTATCTTGTTTGTAACCCGGGGACCGCCTGTAGAAGAATTGAGTTGGGCACCAGACACTTTGATGATGCAGAACAAAAGAGATTTATTTTCCTCTTCAGGAACTGGGGAGAGAGGGTTAGGGCCAGGATACCCTTTAGGTAGGTGCAAAAGCACTTAGCAGACTCCAAGACTCTCTGAATATGTTTCTTGATGTAGCTATAAAATCCCACAGGCCTTCCAACTGAACTTTCCTGATAAGAACTATTTCTTTGTGCGTTGAACTTGTATTTTGGACTTCCACTCAGATTGATGCACATACCAAACTTGGTATCCCCGTTGTACAGATCTGGCTTCCGTCTCACAGCCTCCTGCTGTAGCTTCACAAGTTTACACTCACAGTCTCTCAACAAGATATCTTGGGCTCCCACTGCCACTGGGTCCCCTGTACTTCACACAGATAACCGCTGTATGTCCCCCACCCCAACTTGATGGGTTCCCTCCTCAGATCTTCAGCCCAACTACTGAACTCTCTTGCAAGCATCACCCTTTCTATCTCGCTGGGTTCTTAGCTTGACTTCTGCTGAGGTTTTCCCACTTTTCCAATGTGTGAAAAAGGCTGCTCTGGTACTCTCTCTCAGACTATGAACTCTGGCCTCTGATAACAGGAGCATTGTCCCTTGAGGGCGACAGTTTCCCCTTTACCTCTGACCCTGGTTCAAGCTTTGCCTCTGGTGACAGGAATGGTTGTCCTCCACTAGCAACTCTGTCCCTTCACCTCCGACAAAGATGGGTTCTCCGGCCGGGAGAACCCGTGCAACTCGGTTAGGCTTTCCGACATGAAGCCCCAACCCTCCGCTGCTGCTGGTCCTGGGTAGGCTTCAGACTGCCTAGCAACCAGGAACTCCCAGATAGGCCCCAGGCTTTTGGCCTAGCAGCCGGGAGCTTTAACACACGTCCACCCAGACAGCAGTCCAGGTGGCACAGAACCCCAATCACCTGACTCCTCCCAAATATATAGGCTCTCCCAGTAGGCCATGGGGCCCAAGAAAACCCCTGCGCATTGGCTGGAGCAGCCCATCATTTATATTCCATGTTCATTTAATCCTTGTCATTCTAATGCCACCAGAAGCAGTGCCATCCAATGGCAGAGGAGAGAGATGCAATAAACTCAGGATTAGGGAAAGAACCAGGAGATCCCCTAACAATTTGGCCAGGCCATTTACCGCCCAGCATACTAAATTTAACAGCACTCCCGCTGAAAAACAGGGTGCTACATTTATATCCAAAAACGTTGGTTTTTCCACCAGCAGATGAACATAGCTGGTAATGGGAGGTATGTATGTGCTTTGTACACTAACAAAGTGGAGCTGTTACATTGCCCTGAGTGATCCCTTCTTCAGGTCGGTGACTCAGACAACATTCAAATCAAAACATTACAATGACAGCTGGGTACCCGGCATTCTCAAAGGGCACTTCAATAATGATAACATGACAGTGTCCCTTTAACACCTGTGTACTTGAAAGAAACACATGCCCCTGTGTGGCCACTAGATGGCAACAAATTACTTTTTTTTTTTTATTTAAAAGTGTTTTCATGTCATATCTCTATCCTATACAACATGCTAATACGCCTTTGTTTGCAAATGACCATATATGCAACAGTGGGAAACAGATATGGGCACCTGTCTCGAACTCCTAACATACGCCCGTGTGAAGGAGGCCTTATAAAGCAGTGAATGACATTAAGGCTAGGTTCAAATCTATGCATTGAGGCCTATTTTATGGCACATTTTGTGCTTTTTTTCATGCACGTTTTTGAGGCGTTTTTAATGCATTTTGCATTTTTGGCAAGTATTACTGTTGCTAAGAGGAGGTGTCTGTTGTCATGCAGGTAAAGCATCAAAAATGCATATACATGCGTTTTTCATGCATTTTTGATAGAATTCCATTGAAGTCTATGGAGCCAAAAACACACTGTGCTGCTCCTTTCCAAAAAACGCATCAATGGAAACTGCATAGATGTGAACATGACCCATATGACCTAATGTTAAATGGACTGTAGTGCGTTTCTGCAGATCTGCAAGCGCAATACAAAACGCATGGGAGTGAATCTAGCCTTGCTGTCAAAAAATCAATCAATGACCTTTAAAGCACATGAACACATGTAGTGATTGTTTGGTGTATTACAGATTCACTGCTTTATAAATATGCTCCTGTAAGTTCACTTTTCTACCCCCTCCCTTCTTTTCATTTCCTGTCCAGGTGACTGGTGTCACACAGAAAAGGAAGTGAGGGGAAATGTCCTGAAGAAGACATAGACAGTGGTTGTAACCCCCAATGCAGAAGTTGTACCTATAGGTAAGCCTGTAATAAGGCTTATCTATAGATACAGTAAGCATCTCCTAAACGTGCGCATTTAGGAGATTTTTACCTTGTAGTGCGCCGATGAGATGCGCTGTGATGAAATGGCCCTCCTTTCT
The DNA here is from genome assembly GCA_018402905.1 of Glandirana rugosa. Taxonomy (NCBI): domain Eukaryota; kingdom Metazoa; phylum Chordata; class Amphibia; order Anura; family Ranidae; genus Glandirana; species Glandirana rugosa. The sequence goes on along the minus strand of BLSH010142615.1, from coordinate 114,935 downwards.
GTTTCTTCACTAGTGAGTGCCATAACTGGTGGCTCCTGTGCGCAGGAGTGACGCCACGCGACTCCAGCCAGTCACAGAGTCACAGTCCGAGGCCCTGGAAGGAAGAGGGGCAGACATGGATGTGGCCTCCAGCGGGGATGGCGCAAGCTTCGTTTGCAGGTAAGTGCCACATAATGGGCTAGTATGCGATGCATACTAGCCCATTATGTTTTTACTTTGCAGGGAACAAAAGAGGAGGTTAAACCCATCAAGGTTTACTTCCTCTTTAAATCTGAAAAAACTTTTAACTTATTACTGCTGTAAGAAAGAAAGACCTCTGCAAAGAGACCACACGGATAGCTGAAATAGTAATCTACAAGCTACTGGCAGATAACGGGCTGCCTTAAGAGAAAAGTTTTTTGTTTTTTTTAAGACTAATACTTACCTTGGTGGATGTAGCATCGGTTCGATGCTGCATCTGTCCCCCGGTGGCTCTATGCCCAGGTTCACACTGATGCGGGTTTGAAATCGTGTGAGTTCAGCTGAACTCGCATGAGTTCAAACCAGCAATGCAGTCCGACTTTGAGGGCGATTTCACAGACAGCTGTGCGTGATCATGCATAAATGTCTATTCAAATCACCCCTGAGGTCGCCAAAAGTAGTACAGGAACTACTTTTGGGAATCTGTGCTGCACCGCAAAGTTGGTGTTGGGATGATTCAGATGGTGACATTGTCGGCAATTTGGCATGCGATTTGACATGTCAAATCGCATGCCAAATTGGCCCGATGTAAATGTGGGCTTAGGGTGAGAACCGAGCAATCAAACACCGCTGATCGCTCACTTCTCAGTTCCCCGTGAGCAGAGAGCTGGTGACTGTCAGTCACTGCTGTCTGCTCTGCCCCCCCCCCCCCACATTCAGCTTGGCTGAGGAGGGGGCGGGAGCTGCTGATTCAGGCTCTTAGTGGCTTGCCGAGAGGCTGGGCCAGGTGCTGATCCAGACATGAAACCGTATGGTCGTGATCTTTCCCCAGCCTGGACCGGCTCTGTGATGTCAGCAGACAGCAGGCTTCAGCCCACTGTCAGCTGAAAACGTGTCATAGGAGTACACAACGAATCCACAGGAGAAGTACAGCCAAATGTGCTTTGGCTGTACTTCTCCTTTAAGGGAACAACTGTCCAAGCTCTGGATGGATTATGAGTATGTTATCAATAGGCATGCTAGGGACATGAGTAGATGGTGCCAGTAACGAAAGGCACCCGTTATCCTGAGGCCCTCAATGATGTCCCCACTTAATCCCCAGCCATGTGTGTGCTACCGATAGTGAGAAACCAGTGGTGAGCTGCTGTGTGCTTAGCTATTCCTCACCAGACAGAAATATGTTTGAGGGCGTGCTAAAAATGCAGGCAATATATTTTGTGTTTGTGGCTTCAAATCAGGTATTTTTTGGTGTAGTTAAAAGTGAATATGGCCCGTAAGGTGTTCTTGGATTTCATTTTGAAAATCTGGTAACTTTATTTCAGTCCCCATTTGTGGCCATAATTTAGAAGATAAGCAGAATATGTTGGGGTGCCGCATTATGGCGTTCATGAATACAAACAGAAGCCTCTGTAAGAAAAAGTTCCTTGGTTCCATTGGGCCAGCTCACCTTATAGGCCTCTTTTACACGGGCCTGGCAGCTAACTTGCAATTCATGGTGGATCGCATTGTCAGGAGTTCAGCTTCGTAGCCATGTGTATGGGCAGACAGCTGAGACAAATTAAAAACATGCCTTGACCGCTGGGTTTTGCCATCTGACAAGGGCCACATGAAGGGGCCATACTGTATGGTTACTTCAATGGGTCTACACACCATAAAAAGTCGCAGTTACATATTTGCAGTGATGATACATTATACACCATTTTTATATACCACTGCCACTAGATGGCAGTACAGTTCTTTAGGAATGGTTCAAAGAAGCTCATGTGCTCATTCTGCTACATTAAAGCAGCCATTCTCAACCAGGGTTCCATTGAGACATAGCGTTCCTCCAGAGGTTTACAAAGGTTCCTTGAGCTGCTAATTGACCTGATGGTGCCTGCATAGTTCCAGGGCCAATGCTACTTGGCAAAACAAGCAACAAGACCCAATTATCTTTTTAGCTGTCTTTAAAGGTTGCATTCTTCCTACTAACCGTCGTTGTAGGAGATATTTTCACTGATGACCCCTGATGGGTAAAGGTTCCCCCGAGTCCCGATCTTTATTTAAAAAAAAAAGAATTTGGGGGGGGTTCCTTTTAAGGTAAAAAAAAGTTGAGAAAGGTTGCATAAAAGGTTTTGTGCTTACAGTACACCTGTCAGGATGGAAATTGTGTTGCTGCTATTGCAGACCTTCTTTTAAAAATCGTAGCTGCCTGGATGGTCCACACCCAAAAGGGAAGGCTTCCTGGAAGGAACCTTTGCTTATCTCTAGTACTTTACCTGACAGATGGGGTTCCTTTCCCTACGCTAGCCAAATGCAGAAACCACGCCAAGCACGGCAGCCAGAGTCTTAAATAGACTCTGTTTGACCCAAGGTGGCTTCCAGAATCACACGGGGCATCAGCATCCAATCCTACTTTCCTGTGAGCGAGAAAATTATAGAGCATGGATATGCATTTAGCGGACCTCCAGCTGTTGCAAAACTACAAGTCCCATCATGCCTCTACCTCTGGGTGTCATGCTTGTGGCTGTCAAAGTCTTGCTATGCATCATGGGACTTGTAGTTCTGCAACATCTGGAGGTCCACTAATTGCATATCCCTGTTATAGAGGAAAAAAAGCAACTCTCAACTTCCTCTTCCATCTGCATTGCCGCTGTGGTCGAGCGTCACCTGCAGTGCAGAATACAGACTGCACCTGCCTACATACATCTGGCCAGTTTGTAAAATATCTACTCCAGTAGCCCTCTTTTCTGCTGCATTATCTTCACCCTAACAAGAGTTAGGCCTCATTCACATGGGGAAAATGTGTCAGCTGCAGCAAGTGTCCAACTGATTCCTGTCAGGCTGACAGCGACCACAGCTGTCCACTGGTGTTTAAATGTATTTGCACATTGAGTGAAAACCTGAGGTTAGGGACAGATGATCATCGCTGGATGCAAGCTGTTTGTGTCCAGGGGTGAGAATCTGAACGCCAGTATTGCTCCATGTGTGATTTTGCTGAGTGAAAGAGGCCTTGTACACTGTATTAATCAGGTAGAAAATTAACACTTCTGGGAGTGTCAGATCCCCTGCCCTCTGAGCCCCCAAAAGCCCCTCCCTATAAAATACTGACCCTCGTAGGTACTCTGCCCTGCAAACTACTGACCTCTATGCACTGCCCTACATATTACTAACCTATGTACACTGCCCTACATACTACTAACCTCTGCACACTACTTTACATATTGCTAACCCCTGTACATTGCCCTACATACTACTGACCTCTGTACACTGATCTACATACTACTGACCTCTGTACACTGCTCTACATACTACTGACCTCTGTACACTACCCTACTGACCCCTATACTCTGCTCTAAAAACTACTGACCTCTGTACTCTGCCCTACATACTACTGATCTCTGTACACTGCCCTACATACTACTGACCTCTGTACACTGCTCTACATACTACTGACCTCTGTACACTGCCCTATTGACCCCTTTACTCTGCTCTAAAAACGACTGACCTCTGTACACTGCCTTACATACTACTGACCTCTGTACACTGCCCTACGTACTACTGACCTCTGTGCTATGCCCTACATACTACTGACCTCTGTACACTGCCCTACATACTACTGACCTCTGTACACTGCCCTACATACTACTAACCCCTGTAAACTGCCCTACATACTACTGACCCCTGTACTCTGCTCTACAAACTACTGAACTCTGTACTCTGCCCTACATACCACTGACCTCTGTACACTGCCCTACATACTACTGACCTCTGTACACTGCCCTACATACTACTGACCTCTGTACTCTGCCCTACATACTACTGACCTCTGTACTCTGCCCTACATACTACTGACCTCTGTACACTGTCCTACATACTACTAACCTCTGTACACTGCCCTACATACTACTGACCTCTGTACTCCGCCCTATATACTACTGACCTCTGTACTCTGCCCTACATACATACTACTGACCTCTGTACACTATCCTACTGACCTATGTACATTGCCCTACATATTAATGACCTCTGTACACTGCCCTACATATTAATGACCTCTGTACACTGCCCTACATATTAAGGACCCCAGTACATTGCACTACATACTACTGTCCCCTATACTCTGCCTTACTTACCACTGACACTGGCCAGTGGCCAGAACTCAACCCAGCCAGTAGGGCCAGATCATCAGGCCTGAAACTAGTCGAGCAAGTCAGCCTGCAGTGCCAGTTGTTCTGCCTTCATGGTGGACTTTTGCATTGGACTTGTTGGGATGACCATTTACAGTCCAGACATGAAAAAAATTGTCAATGAAAGCGAATGCCATGTTTCTCACTAAAGCTAATTTTTAAGCTAGGCTACATTTATATTTTTACAGTGACATGTGTTTTATTATATTTAAGTTTTTTTTCATGCTGTCTTTATTTTTTATTAGGGCCTTGGTAGTTCATTCCTTTTTTTTATATATATAATAAAAAAGGGTACCGCACCCAGGTGATATTTGATCGCTTCCATGTTTTTAGGTGAATCTCCACCTCTCAAAGGTTGAGAGGGATGAGGGTGAAGGACACTCCAAAAACACACACAGGTATCAGAGGACAAATTCTCACGCAATATTCTGTTCTAGCAGTATTTAGGCTTCATGTACACCCTGCCTGCATTAACCTCGGCCACGGGAAAATGCAAAATGCAACAAAATCAAGGCATGTTTTTGCCCATGGCCAGCGGTCAAAACGTTCCTATCCTGAATGCGATTCTTCTTCTTGAATGGGTCATATTTAATTTTTGCAGTAAACAGCCCTGAGCAGCTGCAGTTCTATGTTTAGGTGGCTGGATGGAATGGTTAAACCGCTGCTCAACCTCCTGTTTTTACCACCCCCAGGCTGCCAGTTTGAAAGAGACCTAACTGTGCAGACACAGAAAGTACTAATAAAATTCATCCCCACACATCCTAAAACTGGGTTCAGCATTCTGTAAGTTATTAAACTAACTGTAACACTTTAAACAAATTTTGTTTTTGAAGTGCCTGGAATATATTGCATTTTTTAAATTGAAAACTCGATTGGGTCTTATTTTCCTACTTTCTATAATAGCAAATGAGTCAAGGGTGCTTTTATTAGTGTATTATCAAACAGGGCCCATGTATGCACAGCCTTATCCTCAGCTCCATAGTGGTGTTTGGAGAAAAACAACATAACTTATACAGTAATCTGCTATTTACGGTATTATTTGCATTTGTGAATATTTACAGGAATAGAGTTAAGATCTGGGTGTAAACAGATCATTCATGATATGTTTTAAGATAAGACGTTTTTGCATGTTACAGCCACACCTTGCTATACAGGACATAGTTTATTTTTACTGCATATTTCCTTCTTCTTCTGCGTACTTTCCTTCTTCTTTTTCTTCTTTAATCATCATTATCATCATCAAAATAATAAGAGATTTTGGACATAAGATAAGTTAATAAACACAGGCAGCTTGTACAAAATGATTATGAATGCCATTTAAGCAAATTATAAATCAAGCAGACACACACACAGACCCACAAACACACACAGAATCAGGGACAGACAGACACATGTACACACATAAAGACACATACACACACACACCTACAGACAAACACACCTACAGACAAACACACACACACACACATACAGACACATACAGAATCAGAGACACACAGACACATGTACACACACACACACACACACACACACCCCTACAGACACATACAGAATCAGACACATAGAGACACACACACACACACACACACAGACAGACACACACACACACACACACACACACACACACAGACACACATACAGACACACACACACACACACACACATACAGACACACACACAGACACACACACACATACAGACACATACAGAATCAGAGACACATAGACACATGTACACACATAAAGACACATATATACACACACACACACACACACACACACACACACACAGTATGTGATTGGCATTAAGATAAATTGTTTTGTTTCACATCGTCTCTCGTCTATTGTGTTTGCCATTGAAAGAAATGACACAGAAGACAGACTAGCTGCGTCAAACTGTACATTCCACTGGAATTAGGATTCCTCCAACAAACAAATTCTAACATTTAGGCCTCATACACACGGGCGTTTTGAAAAAAACAGCTGTGACGTCGGGTCCGACGCCAGAAAAAAAAAACGGCGGTAAAAATGTGATTTCATCAGCGTTTTGCATTGGCGTTAATGCGCGTTATTGAGCGTCAGCGCTAAGTCGCATTTTGTTTGAAAA
>BLSH010142615.1:64485-91957 GCA_018402905.1 Glandirana rugosa | reverse complement strand
CCTGTCGATAAAATAGATTCTCTTTAAGGGTTTTGTACCGTACAACCCCGATGAACTTCTGGTTCCGACTCTTGGTGACGAATCTGGGTGGCCCCGTGATACCCGTACCCTAGGTGGGGACCCGTGGTTACGTCCTTGTGGGGTTTCTCCAGGGGATTGACATCCCAACGGTGTAGTAGGGAAATTAGGTCTTGTGTGTACTTAATGTGTCCAAGGCTCCCATTATATTACGTCTATTCCGTGGTTCACTCAAATTAATGGTGGAATTAGTCGGTGTCTTGGACGCATTAATTATACACAGGACCTAATTGGTGAACGGCTGGGTGCGCGTTATCGCAGCCGCCGTCGTATGACGGCGATTTGCGATAACGAACCACCTTGTCGCCGTCAACCTGCGGTTGGCGGTCGGCAAGTGGTTAATCCAGGACACATATTAATTACGCAGGTTCTGTGGCTGATTAAGGTGGTAATTAAACTCACTTGGTGCCTTATCTGCATTATATTACCCTCGGAACCTGTGTAATTCATGTGTGTTCTGGATTAAAGGGATGATGTGGCAACCCTACAGTTAGGGGACCTCTTTGGGGTGTTCCTGCATTGGTGCCCAGGGGTGGATCCCATGCCCATAGTGCCCCGGTGGGTCTAAGCAGTGGTTCTCAGCCTTGGTCTTCAAGTAGCCCCAACATGCCATGTTTTGGGAATTTCTCTTAGATAAAATAGCTGTCCAAAATACCAAGCCATTGACTCTGATTTAAGCACCTGTGCAAGATAAACGAAAAACCTGAAAACGTGGCCTGGTGGGGGTACTTGAGGACTGAGGTTGAGAAACACTGCTCTAAGGAAAGCAACCTATAGAAGTCAGGAATGAGTTAAGGAGTGCACCTGCTCCCTCACCACATTTCCTTACACATGGAGGACATGCAGCACAGCACATGGCAAGGCTGATAAACAACAGATGGAGATTCCAGCAGGCCCAGTGACAAGCTACTAATTGGCTGTTACTTCTGCTGAACTTTTTGTCCTTGTGCCCCCAGCTTTATATGCTCCTCTTTTCTGCTGTCAATGAAAAGTCTGAGACTGGACTGTAACTTCCCACCCACATTCCCTTCTCAATTTAAATTGATGTCACTTTGTTGTTTAGTGGGGTTAGCCATCTAGCCTGGTCCTGAATGGACAATGTGATATTATCTTGAACTAGTTCATGGTTTAGGCTAATTTTGTTATGGTGGTTATTTGTAGAGGAACTCTACTCTAAAGCCTCGTACACGCGAGTCGACGATCGTATACAACAGGTCTGCAAAATCGATCGTTAGTACGCGCGATAAGAACAGCCGACGTACGATGGTCGTACAACGGGAGTTGTATGAGCAAACTAGAAAACGTTGGTAGTACCAACAAGCGGTCATACGACCGTTGTATCGTGTGTACAGAGAAGTTGGTCCAACAAGTTGTATTGTGCAAAACACGCATGCTCCGAAGTCAGGAACGGCCGGATGCTAATTACAATCACCTGAACTTTCTCTTTACACGTTCATAACACGACACTAGGTTCAGCTTGGTCGTACGATTGTGTAGTGCATGTCAGTATGCTAGATACAACAGCCAACATATGATTTGAGCCGTTCGGTCGTACGACCGTCGACCCGTGTGTACGATGCTTTAGGCTAGCCATAGATGGATCACAATTCGGCCGGTTTTGAATTCTGATCCATCTATGGGCAGGCTGGTTGTACTGAAGCCAATCTATTGATCAACTTCAGTATAACCAGCCTGTTGAGTTTTTCTCACATGATCACTGCTGGGAGCAATAGCCGCCAGCAGTGATCATTGTATTCTGATGGTGGGGAAACCTCCCGCCGAACACAATAGTGCAGCCCATTGTTGAAGGAAAGAAAATGGCATAATCTATGGCTTGCTTTACTATCAAAAATCTAATTTTATATTCCTACTACTACGATGAGTCCAGTGTTCTCTTGCTTCCAGAGAAAGTTCTTCCTACACTGCTCTTCTCTGGTGCTGCCATTTTGACTAGATCTGGCCCATGCATATACACGCTGTGGGGGTTAGGGTTGCCATATCATCCCTTTAATCCAGGACACATACTAATTACACAGGTTCTGTGGCTGATTAAGGTGGTAATTAAACTCACTTGGTGCCTCATCTGCATTAAATCAGCCACAGAACCTGAGTAATTCATATGTGTCCTGGATTAAAGGGATAATGTGGCAACCCTAGTGGGGGTCCTTGCTAGGATTATGGGACCTGGAAGAGCCCTACACTGTGTCGTGATTGTGCTGGATCTTCCACACATACCCAAAAATGCAGAGATCCTGTAAACTGCTTCCTGGGATGCGTGACATAGACATTGCAGGAGGCAGCTGGTGGGTTCTTGTGCATGCACAGAAATGTCTTGAGGGCTCAAGGGAGACATGTTGCATTGTTAGAAATTCTGTATATAGCCTTACAGAACAGAGAGTGCACAGTCCACATGGGCTTTGCTGCTGCTTAACTGCAAACAGGAAACAGGAACTTTATCAGAGAAAAGACAATAGAGCATACAATACTATAGATGCAGCTACAAACTTCTAAACACTGCCATCTATTGGCTGATGTAGTTGTTGCACAAAATACACGAAAAATGTATTCCAACATGCATGTCTGCACATGTGCAAGGTCCAGGTATATCATCCTCGCCTAGGTGAGGATTAAGGATGTAGATTTAAGATAAATGTTCTTTTTTACAATTGTGTAAGAAAGAGGGGGAGGACACAGGAAAGAGGGTGAAAGTCCACTTTAGCACATTAACCTCTTGCCACCCAAGTAATGCATATGTGCGGCAGCAAAGAGGAAGGGCTTTAACACCCACACACTGCACATATGTGTCCATGAACAACCAAGGTTTCTGGGCCTAGAATGTGCTCACTGTGCTGCCACAGGGATTGAGACTAGAGGTTGGGGGCATTAAAAACATGTGGTTGAGCCACATTTTTAGAGCCCCCCCCAAGCTGCAATGGCAGCAGACAGGGTTTTTTACACGCTGTGGCTGTGATGCTTTGCTTATGCGGCAAAAACTATCCAACATATCCTGATTGGAGGGCAACAAGCGAATGTGGAAGCATTGCGAATGCCCCACAACCATGTGCAATGCGCCACGTTTATATAGCAAAAATTGAATTAAAACAGGAGGTGAGGTGGCGTCACATCGCCTGTCAATGGGTACTGAAAACCAATCCAAATGCAGATCGCTTTTCAGAAGAGCGGCGGGTTTAGACGCACATCTAAACCTAGCCTAGGAAAGGAGAGAAAGGTTTAGACTCAGAGGCGGTTGGTGCTCAATATTTTGGGGGCGGCAGCAAACAAACCTGCCCCCCCCACTCGCCCCGCCGCCACAGCCCCCCTCCCCCCGTGGAAGAAGGAACGGGAAGGCGGCAATTGGAGGCCTTACCGTAACACACCTCCCAACTTTTTGAGATGGGAATGAGGGACACCTATTAGTAAAAATATGTAGCCATAGGACACACCCCTTGCCACGCCCCCTTAAAGGAGAATTATACAAAAAAAAAAGAGAAGATGAGTTAAACCCACAAGTGCTTTTTTAACCACTATTTTTCCTTTATACTGCTTATATTGCTTTTAAATGCATCAATTTAGAATTTGGATGAAAGGTTTGGCACTGGTAAACACTTTTTGAAAGATAAAAAGTTATTTTTATATACAACTATATAGATCAGACAAAATGAGGGACAAATGAGGAGAAAGAGGGAGAGAGGGACTTTGTTCCAAATTAGGGGCGGTCCCTTGAAACCAGTGACAGTTGGGAGCTATGCTGTAAGGAGGCAGATCGGATCTGGGGTGAGATAAAGAGATGAGATGAGATTGCTGAGGGAAGAGCTTGGGCTTCTCCTCCTGGCTGAACAGGAACTGGGTCTTGAGACCCGATTGGCCAGGAGTCCTAAGACTCCCTGACCAGTTGGGTCTAAGGACCTGCTTCCTGATTGGCTGGTAGGAGAATCAGGAAGACAATAGCGAATATTAATTCGCTATTGTCACACAACTGGGTGGGCTCATGGAGCAATGCTCTTTGCCCTGGGCCCACCCTTTTTTAAAGCCAATTAGAGCCTCAGGCTCTAATCATGGGCTTCAAAAAAACTCCCATTGATATCCATACGTCCGGGACATAGGGTTGCCACATCATCCCTTTAATCCAGGACACACATTAATTACACAGGTTCTGTGGCTAATTAAAGTGGTAATTAAACTCACTTGGTGTCTTCTCTGCATTAAATTAGCCTCGGAACCTGTGTAATTCATGTGTGTCCTGGATTAAAGGGATGATGTGGCAACCCTACCGGGGCACCCTGCATGTAGATTAGGGCATGGATTGGGAGGGGGGAGGGGACAGCGCCCTTGTTCCACGTATGGATGGTAGGGTTGCCACATCATCCCTTTAATCCAGGACACACAGGGTCTGTGGCTGATTAAAGTGGTAGTAAACCCTCCTATCATTTTCAGCCAAGGAAGTTGCCATCTTGGCCTCTGTTTAATCTACAACTGCCATGATGCTGCACATGTGATCAGCTATGACACCAGCCATTGGATGGTTTGACAGTTTGGTTTAGAGCACAACCAATGGGAGTGTTACATTTCCGGCACGTGCCGGAAAAGTGACTGGTTTTTAACCTGTTAAATGCATGGGTTTACTACCACTTTAAGGTGGTAATTAAACCCACTTGGTGCCTTATCTGCATTCAATTAGCCTCAGAACCTGTGTAATTCATATGTGTCCTGGATTAAAGGGATGATGTGGCAACCTTAATGGACGGGCTGCTTCTCCTGAGTGTGTGTGTCATCATTAACGGTTATTATTCTATTATGACTCCATTGTAGCGTCCCATGACATTGCTTCCAGTGTGACACCAGACTTCCCTTTGTAGTACGGCTTTCACATGCTGGCTGACCTGTGCATACAGACGTGAAGAAATCCTTTTGTATACAGTCATCAAGCATGCTGCGTTCACAGAGATCACGGAATAACAAGAACCCGGACTGATGAGCCATCCTCTGTGTTGTAAACAATCACAGCCATGAATTAGTCATGAAAACAAATGTGTACAAGAGTCAGCGTGCGGATAGTGAATCTCTATTTCTCTTCCAATGAATGGAGATGATGGCTGAATGGCATTAAAATGACATAAACACATGTATTATTTATGAAGAGACACTCAGCGTGTACACATGTAAATAATGGATCACAGCCCGTATCCAGGGAACAGCCCATAGTATATGCTCTATGCAATTAAATATTTAATCGTGCCAGAGTTTTACTACCATAGCAGAGTAATCAGGCCGATATTAGCACAGCGGGACACGGCTACTATTGGAGTGTACCTCCATTTTACCTGATATCATTATAGTACTAGAGAGGCTTGTCTGCTGAAGAGCAGCAAAATATGAGTGTTTAAATGTAATCATTTCTATGTGCTGCTATAAATATACAGTATGTCACAAAAGTGAGTACACCCCTCATATTTATGTAAATATTTTATTATATCATTTTCATGTGACAACACTGAAGAAATGACACTTTGCTACAATGTAAAGTAGTGAGTGTACAGCTTGTATAACAGTGTAAATTTGCTGTCCCCTCAAAATAACTCAACACGCAGCCATTAATGTCTAAACCGCTGGCAACAAAAGTGAGTACACTCCTAAGTGAAAATGTCCAAATTGGGCCCAAAGTGTCAATATTTTGTGTGGCCACCATTATTTTCCAGCACTGCCTTAACCCTCTTGGGCATGGTGTTCACCAGAGCTTCCCAGGTTGCCACTGGAGTCCTCTTCCACTCCTCCATGATGACATCATGGAGTTGGTGGATGTTAGAGACCTTGTGCTCCTCCACCTTCCATTTGAGGATGCCCCACAGATGCTCAATAGGGTTTAGGCCTGGAGACATGCTTGGCCAGTCCATCATCTTTTCTCTCAGCTTCTTTAGCAAGGCAGTGGTCGTCTTGGAGGTGTGTTTGGGGTCATCATCATGTTGGAAAACTGCCCTGTGGCCCAGTCTCTGAAAGGAGGGGATCATGCTCTGCTTCAGTATGTCACAGTACATGTTGGCATTCATGATTCCCTCAATGAACTGTAGCTCCCCAGTGCCGGAAGCACTCATGCAGTCCCAGACCATGACACTCCCACCATGATGTTTGACTGTAGGCAAGACACACTTGTCTTTGTACTCCTCACCTGGTTGCCGCCACACACGCTTGACACCAAATGCATTTATCTTGGTCTCATCAGACCACAGGACATGGTTCAGGCTTTCTTGTGCATCATCTTTAGAAGAGGCTTCCTTCTGGGATGGCAGCCATGCAGACCAATTTGATGCAGTGTGTGGCGTATGGTCTGAGCACTGACAGGCTGACCCCCCACCCATTCAACCTCTGCAGCAATGCTGGCAGCACTGCTGGATATGATGCTGAGCACGTGCACCCAACTTCTTTGGTTGACCATGGCGAGGCCTGTTCTGAGTGGAACCTGTCCTGTTAAACTGCAGTATGGTCTTGGCCACCGTGCTGCAGCTCAGTTTCAGGGTCTTGGCGATCTTCTTATAGCCTAGGCCATCTTTATGTAGAGCAACAATTCTTTTTCAGTGACAATTCTTCTTCCAGTGACCAGTATGAGTGAGTGAGAGCGATAACACCAAATTTAACACCCCTGCTCCCGAGTCACATGACACCGGGGAGGGAAAATGGCTAATTGGGCCCAATTTGGACATTTCACTAAGGGGTATACTCACTTTTGTTGCCAGCGGTTTAGACATTAATGGTTGTGTGTTGAGTTATTTTGAGGGGACAGCAAATTTACACTGTTATACAAGCTGTACACTCACTACTTTACATTGTAGCAAAGTGTCATTTCTTCAGTGTTGTCACATGAAAAGATAGAATAAAATATTTACAAAAATGTGAGGGGTGTACTCACTTTTGTGAGATACTGTATGTATCAGAAAGAGTATGTAGTACCCCCGCAGGGGCTGCAGATGACTGGTCTCCCTACCCCTGCACAGCCAGGCAACAACCATTTTCCATTTCATCCAGAAACAAGGAACAGCCTTGGTTTTTGTTGTTTATTAGGGGTAATAACTTGGATGGGGTATAGGAATTATGTATAGGATGCCCAGCTTGATTGCAATAATAACAGGGACAAGTTCCTCCCTATGTACACACTGCAGAACTGTCCTGAATATGGACAGTCTCTGATAATCAAAGATGCAAAAGCCCCTTAAAGTGGTTGTTAACCTTGTCACACCACTTGTACCTACAGGTAAGCCTACAATAAGGCTTACCTGTAGGTACTGTGAATATCTCCTAAACTTGCACAGTTTAGGAGAAATTCACTGTATCCGCTCATGCTGACGTCATCGGCACATGCACACTGAAGAAACAGCCTGCTGGTGCCGTTTCTTCAGGGCCCCTGCCATGACCAGCGGCTCCCACGCTCATGCGCGGGAGTAACGTCATCGCGGCTGCAGCCGATCACAGCGCCGGAACCTGCAAAACTGGAAGAAGCTCTGGGACACATGCCAGCCATGACAGTGGTTTGTGATGACCACTACAACAGCTTCAATCTAAGGTAAGTATTATAATAATATAGTAAGTATTTCATAATAAGTGGTATGCGATGCATACTAACTCATTATGACTTTGTCTTGCAGGTTTTGTGTTTTTGAGGTTTACAACCTCTTTAACCGCTTGCCGACCTCCCTTAGTTGCGGACGGGAGTGCGGCACGCTGCGTAAGCGTGCCCATGGGTCGGGCGGACTCGGTGTCCGCCAGCGACCCGCGATCGCCTGTTACAGAACTACTGTTCCCAGTAATCGGGAACAGTCAGGTCTGTCATGCCCCTGCCAGCCCAGCCCCAACACAGTTAGAACACACATAGGGAACACACTTAACCCTTTGATTGCCCCCTACAGGTTAACTCCTTCCCTGCCAGTGACATGTATACAGTAATCAGTGGCTATATTTAGCTCTGATCACTGTATAAATGTCATTGGTCCCAAAAAAGTGTCAAAAATCTGTCCACCGCAATATCGCAAAAAAAAATGCCATAAATCTATTTCCATGGTTTGTAGACGCAATAACTTTTGCGCAACCCAATCAATATATGCCTATTGCGATTTTTTTTTTTACCAAAAATATGTAGAAGAATATATATCAGCCTAAACTGAGGAAAAAATTAGTTTTTCTACTTTTTTTGGGGGGATATTTATTATAGTAAAAAATATTGTTTTTTTTTTTCAGAATTGTCGCTCTTTGTTTATAGCGCAAAAAAATAGATCAAATATCACCAAAAGAAAGCTCTATTTGTGGGGAAAAAGGATGTCAATTTTGTTTGGCTACAACGTCACACGACCACACAATTGTCAGTTAAAGTGACGCAGTGCTGAATCGCAAAAAGTGCTTAAAGGGGGGAATCCTTCCGGAACTGAAGTGGTTAAGGACCGGGCCTATTTTTTACACTTGGTGTTTACAAGTTAAAATCAGGTTTTTTTGCTAGAAAATTACTTAAAGTGATTGTCAACTCGTGACAACCGCTTTAACCTACAGGTAAGCCTATAATAAAATGGCGGTCGTTGCAATACTTTATGTCCCACCATATTTGCGTGACGGTCTTACAAGCGCAATTTTTTGGGAAAAAATCACTTTTTTTTCATTAAAAAATAAGGCAACAGTAAAGTTAGCCCAATTTTTTCCATATTGTGAAAAATAATGTTACGCAGAGTAAATTGATACCCAACATGTCATGCTTCAAAATTGCGCCCACTTGTGGAATGGCAACAAGCTTTGACACCTAAAAATCTCCATTGGTGACGTTTAAAAACTTCTACAGGTTACCCGTTTTGAGTTACAGAGGAGCTCTAGTGCTAGAATTATTGCTCTCACTCTAACAATCGTGGCAGTGTGGTTTGAACACCGTTTTCATATGCGGGCGCAAAAATACGTATGCGTTCACTTCTGTGCATCAGCTCCACGGGACGGGGTGCTTTAAAAAAAACTGTTTTTATTTATTTTACTTTTTATTGTTACACTGTCCTTTTTTTTTTTTAAAAAATGTGATCACTTTTATTCCTATTACAAGGAATGTAAACATGTAAAAAAAAGCATGCCAGGACCTCTTAAATATGACATCTGGGGTCAAAAAGACCTCAGATCTCATATTTACACTTACATTTACACTTGGGCGGAAGTGCCATTTCCTGTCATAGTGTGGTTTATGAAATTTATATGCCTTGACTTCTCTCAATTGTAAGTGCAATATTTTTTAAATACATTTTTATTATAACGGAGTTACACTATTGCGGCTCTTATTTCCTTGAATGTACTGGATGCACCCTGGATGAGTTGAAGCTGGGATGATTGGGAGTCACATACCCATTGCTGTTTACTCCTGTCCTTGGCCTGTCGGCTGCAGATCCAGTTATCCAAGTGGAGGATTTGATACCACAAGGTGTTCCCTGACCCCCGCCCCATAATAGGTGGTCATGGGGCACTGGTAAGAGCACACCCTGTCTGGTGGTGGTGTTTTAACCACACGTGTATTGGATTCCGGTGGATGTCATTATCTACTGACATATATAAAATATTTTGCCTTATTCACTTGGACACTTTCTTTTTTAATGAGTTTAACATTATTCACTTAGAAACTTGGGGCTTTTTTTTTGTATATAGCGCTACACAGATTTTTGTAATATCCTACCCGTTATGCCATTGTATTCTGACAGCATGAACTCTCTGCTAATGGAATGCCCTAATCAGGGGCTGCAGCAACATTTTTCAACATTAGATCCACTTTTGCCAAGCCGGAGGGGCCACGCATGGATCAGAATTCGTCCAGGCCCTGATGAAATTTCGATCCATCTATGGCCAGCTTTAGACCCCTTTCACACTGGGGCAGTTTTCAGGAGCTTTAGTGCCGGAAATAGCCTCTGCTAGCGCCTGAAAACCGCCTCCCCATTCAAGTCAGTGTGTTTTTTCACACTGGGGCGGTGTGCTTGCGGGATGGGGAAAAAGTCCTGCAAGCAGCATCTTTGGGGTGGTGCGGGAATGGTATATACACCACTCCGAAACCACCCCTGCCCATTGAAATGAATGGGCACCACTTTGAAAGCAGCGCTAAATGGGCACTTTTAACCCCTTTTTAGGTATTAAAAGCCCCCCGCTAGCGGCCGAAAAGCGCAGCTTAAAAAGCGCTGCTTAAATAGCGATAAAGCGCTGCTAAAACGAGCGGCGCTTTACCGCTAGCGCTCGGGCAGCCCCAGTGTGCAAGGGGTCTTAGAGAGGGAGCACTGTCAGGAAGAGAATACATCCATGCACTTATGACTGTCAGTAACAAGTTCTTTGTGAAATAAAAGGTGAGAGTCTGTCGCTTTGCCTGCTGTCCTCATTGCTACTGTCTCTGCACAGTGTGTGTACTGTATGTTGTTGGTGGAAGCATATTGTCTATCTATACTTTACCCATTCTAGGCCTGTATCGCAAGAACCAAACTGCAAGCTGAGTAGGGCGGCTGGTGCTAAATATTGGAATTCCCCATTGGAATCCATGCATCCGGAGCCCTGAATGTAGATTAGGGTGGCTGGACACATGGATTAGGGGTGCGGCGCCCTTTGCCCTGTATGGATGGGCCACCACTGCCGCCTACCCTTCTAGTTATCATTTCTATTTATACTTATATGGAGTGGGCAAAACTGTCTTTTGCAGCCTTTTGCCGCCGCACTTGAGATTGCCCTGTGTGGCTGTGCCTTCAGATCCTGGTAATGGGATACGTAGGCTAGCCATATATGCAGGGTTAAACATGATGACGCTTCCTGGGAGGGGCGAAATGCATTAGGTGGACACGAGCCGCGGATATTGTATTGCACAGCCTCTTTTTTGGGTTCGGTTTTTACAAGTTAAAACCATTTTTTTTTGGTTATAAAATTACTAGAGCAGAACACCCTAGAGAATAAAATGGCGGTCATTGCTAAACTTTTTCACACTGTATTTGCGCAGCGGTCTTCCAATTGTGATTTTTTTTTTAAAAATTCACTTTTTGAGTTAAAAAATAAGACAACAGTAAAGTTAACCCAATTTTTTTCCATATTGTGAAAGATAATGTTACTCCGAGTAAATTGATACCCAACATTTCATGCTTCAATATTGCGCCCGCTCGCGGAATGGCGACAAACTTTGCAACTTAAAAATCCATTTGTGACATTTAAACATTTCTACAGGTTACCAGTTTTCAGTTACAGAGGAGTTATAGTGCTAAAATTATTGCTCTCACTCTAACGATCGTGGCGATACCTCACATGTGTGGTTTGAACATCATTTTCATATGTTGGCGGTTCTTACGTATTGCATTCACTTCTGCGCGCGAGCTCACAAGGACGGGGCGCTTTAAAAAATGTTTTAATTATTTATTTTACTTTTTATTTTTACACTGTCCTTTAGAAAAAAAAAATTGATCAATTTCATCCCTATTACAAGAAATGTAAACATTTCTTGTAATAGAAAAAAGCATACCAGGACCTGTTAAATATGAGATCTGGGGTCAAAAAGACCTCAGATCTCATATTTAAATGCAATAAAAAAAAAAATGGCAGTGAAAAAAAAGTCCCCTTTAAGAGCTATGGACGGAAGTGACTTGTGACGTCGCTTCCGCCCTGCAATGCTATTGAGCCGAGTGGGCGGCATCTTCCGCTCACTCGGCTTCCAGCGGGGGGGGTGCAGATCCGATTGTCTCTGCTGCTACCAGCAGGTCCAGTAAGCAGCGGAGATGACGGGAAAATGGCAGGAGGGGGGCACCTCTCCCGCCGCTGATAAAAGTGATCTTGCGGTGAATCCGCTGGTGAGACTACTTTTATCACACGCAGAATTGCCGGCTGAAAAAAAAAATACTGGGGTTATGGTAGCTATCTGCAAAAAGACCGCCGGCGGTCCAGAAGAGGTTAAAAAAATGAGTTGATCACCTTCTATTTTAATACCATTTTAAATTAAATAAACTGTTTTATGCTATGGATGCTTGTTCATCTCCTTTATGGTAAACCTGTTCAAGACATTTACTGGCTTGCTGAGAAGATTGAGGAATCATTGATTAACCACAATAAAAAGATTCTCTGATCCACCTGGAGGGAAATTCTGAGGAGCCATTGATATAAAACAAGGATATGCAATTAGCGGATCTCCAGATGTTGCAGAACTACAAGTCCCATGATGCATAGCAAGACTCTGACAGCCACAAGCATGACACCCAGAGGCAGAGGCAACATCTGGAGGTCCGCTAATTGCATATCCCTGATATAAAATAACAAGGTGGATAAAATACTTGTATTCGGTGAGTAGGGGAGCACGTCTGCACTATTGACATCAAGAATTTATGAACATGGATTGCACTTTATGAAGATTGTGGCATATTGCCAACGGATGGACACTTTGTTATAAATGACATTTTGATTTAAGTACATTGTATGTAAATGGTTGCGCATTGCTAAGTGATTGATGTTTTGTTTTAACACAAAGTTATCACTGTTACATTGTAACAGTTTTTAAAAAGTTACTATAGGATAAAAGACAGCACAGTGATCACACACATCACTAAAATCATTGAGGGCACCGCGCCCAACTCACCGACAGCAGCAGTCATGAACCACTTGCCGACCAGCCACCGTTGTTATACGACGGCAGGTCGGTTCCCCTGCGCAAATCGCCATAGCTGTACGGCGGCAATGCATGAAATATTGTGAGTGTGAGCGTACCTGCGGACTCAATGTCCATCAGCGACCCGCAATCGCCCTGTATAGAGGAAGAACGGGGATCTGCCTATGTAAACAAGGCGGATCCCCGTTCTGCCAGATGACATAACTGAGATCTTCTGTTCCCAGTCATCGAGAACAGCAATCTGTCATGTCCCTGCCAACCCATCCCCCCTACAGTTAGAACACACACAGGGAACACACTTAACCCCTTGATCGCCCCCTAGTGTTAACCCCTTCCCTGCCAGTGTCATTTATACATTGATCAGAGCATTTTTATAGCACTGATCAATGTAGTATTGTCACTGGTCCCCAAAAAGTGTCATTTGGGGTTAGATTTGTCCGCCACAGTGTTGCAGTCCCGCTAAAAATTGCAGATAGCCGCCATTACCAGTGAAAAATAAATAAATAAATAAAAGTCCATTAATCCATCCCATAGTTTGTAGACGCAATAACTTTTGCACAAACCAATCAATGTACGCCTATTGCGATTTTTTTTTTACCAAAAATATGTAGAAGAATACATATTGGCCTACACTGACGAATACATTTGTTTTTTTATATTTTTTTATTGCATATGTATTATAGCAAAAAGTAAAAAAAAAAATAGTTTTTTTTTTCAAAATGGTCATTTTTTTTGGTTTATATCGCAAAAAATACAAACCGCAGGGGAGATCAAATAAGAACAGGAGTATTATTGTAAGCACATAGACAATCCAAGCCATATATATGTACATAAATAGAAATATACTCAGCACTGCTATGACAGTCCGGGGTGACTGGACAGGCTGTATGGTAGTCTTAGGGCAGCACCTTACCAGAAGTAGAACAGGCTTCTAAGTGAACAAAAAAGGCAAGCAGGTGCGCCTCTAAGTGTAAACTATAAAAGCAGTATTTTACTAAAACAAACAAGTGGTACTCACAAACAGTGATGTAGTAAGAGCATGGCAGTATCAGCTTCTGCTGGCTATGTCCCGACATCTCTGGCTTGTCCAGGGGAGAAGGAAGGCTGTGGCAGGCTCCAGGCTGTATCAGGTGTATGTCAGTGGTTTCTGTCACAAAACTTTGTAAATAAGTAAATTTTCTCCATCACTGATAGGCACTGATGAGGCTACACTGACGGTCACTGATGAGGCAGTACTGATTGGCACTGATGAGGTGGCTCTGATGAGGTGGCACTGACAGGCACTGATGATGAGGCAGTAATGCAGCAATGATGGGCACTGATAGGCGGCACTGATAAGCAGCACTGACTTGCACTGATAGGTGGCACTGATATGCAGCACTGACGGGCACTGATATGCATCACTGATGGACACTGATAAGTGGCACTGATGGGCACTCATAGGCGGCACTGATTTGCACTGATAGGTGGCAGTGGGCACTGATAGGTGGCACTGATGGGCACTGATAGGTGGCACTGGTGGGCACTGATAGGTGGCACTGTTACACACTGATAGGGGCACTGGTGGGCAGATGCACTTATAGGGGCCATTTCCCTTGTGGTCTAGGGTGGCATCTGAAGGTGGCACTGAGTGCCATCCATATTGGGCACTATGCCCCTTATCAGGTCGTCTAGGGTGGTCTCCCTGGTGATCCTGATTGGCTCCCTGGAGGTCCTGATTGGCTCCCTGGTGGTCCCTGGTCGGCTCCTTGGTGGTCCTGGGTGGGCACATCCTTGGTGGTCCCTGGGCAGGCTCCCTGGTGGTCTAGGGTGGCGATCCAAGGGGGGGCTGCACTGATAAACCATCAGCACAGATCCCCCCCCCTGTCAAGAGAGCAGCCGATCGGCTCTCCACTGCTCAGGTCTGCAGACCCGAGTACAGGAAAAGCTGATAAATGGCTTTCCTGTTTACACTGTGACCAGCCGTGATTGTTCACGGCTGATCACATGGTAAAGTACTTCTGATGGAAGCGCTTTACCGAGATCAGTAATGTGGGGGGCCCCCCGGGTGCGTGCCGGCATGTTATCCTGAGGACGTCATATGACGCCCAGTCAGGATAACTGAACCACTTCCCGGCCGTCATTCTGTATACGGAGGTCGGGAAGTGGTTAAAAAAAAATACTATATTTTTTACTTTCTGCTATAAAACATTTCCCTTTAAAAAAAAAAAATTTAAAATCTAATCTCTTAATACATTTTGGCCAAAATGTATTCCGCTATGTGTCTTTGGTAAAACTTGTCTTTGGTATTACTTGTATTACTTGTGTTAAAGTAATAGCATCTACTGTACAAACGATGCGATATATACTGGAATTTTTATTTATTTTTTTATACTAGTAATGGTGGCGATCATCAGCTTATAACGAGACTGCGAAAGTGTGGCGGTCAATCTGACACTAAGGGTACTTTCACACTGGGGCTGAGGGGGCAGTAGCGGTAAAGCACCGCTATGCAGGCGGGAGTGCGGCACTTTGAACCCCCCCCCCCACAAGGGGTTAAAAAAAGGGTTAAAAGTGTTTCCACCGGCAGCCGCTTCAGAAGAGTTTGCCATTGATTTCAATGGCAGGGGCGGTGGAGGACCAGCGTATACACTGCTCCCACACCGCCCCAAAGATACTTTTTTTTTAACGTCCTGCAAGTTTACCCCCCAGTGTGAGAGCACTCAGGCTTTCACACTGGGGTGGATGGGGGGGTGTTTTTCAGGCACTATAAGGGCGCTATTTTTAGCGCAAAAGCGCCTGAAAAACACCCCAATGTGAAAGGGGCCTAACTGACACTTTGTGGGAACTAACTGCCACTTATTACAGTGATCAGTGCTAATAATATTCGCTGCCCCTGTACTAATGACACTGTGCAGGAAGAGGTTAACATCTAGGGATTAAATATGTGCCTAATAAGTGTTTGTGTGTACTGTGTGCTGATTTTACTGGGCATCTAGTTGTTTTCATTCCCTGCTTAGCAAGGGATGAAAAACCAACTAGATCCCCTGTTACTGAACACAGCTCTGTGCTGTTTATACTCACAAAGCTGTGTTCTATGAGACTCAGTCAATCGCCAGGTGTCGGTGGTGAATGATCGTCACACAGCTGAGCAGACCCGCGTGCGTTCCCCCTACCCGGAAATGCAGAATCACAGATATATACATGATTCTGCACAGAGTGGCCGCCCTGTAGCAGTAAAGCTACATAGGCCAATCGGCAAGTGGTTGTATGTATATTGAATTTGTGCAAAGTATGGACTATGCCTTGAACTGTTTCAGACAGATTGAAGGACGTGTAAATGCACAGCACAACTGTTCTGTGACCGGTAGTTGAGTTTTCATAAACAATGTCCTCTGTCTAATGCAAATGAAACAGATTACAGGTGTGCCACTGCAAGCAAAGACCTGTTAAGGCTTTAGGGTGTAGTTATGAGAACTTCACATAGGAAACAAGAACAAGTCACCTTCCTTGTCCTTGTTTTTCTGCCTCAATATTGCATTTTTTATGTATTTTTCTTATTTCACAAATGATGCTGCTCTCCCAGTTATACACTTATCTGATTGCATACTGTATATCTCACTGTCTGATGTTTTTGATGGGACAACTGTTTTAAAGCTGCCTAAATAATACATACATTTTAACCACTTCAGCCCCGGAAGGATTTCCAGCTTTAGGACCGGAGCCCTTTTTGCGATTCAGCACTGCGTCGCTTTAACTGACAATTGCGCGGTCATGCGACGTTGTACCCAAACGAAATTTGCGCCCTTTTTTTCCCACAAATAGAGCTTTCTTTTGGTGGTATTTGATCACCTCTGCATCATTTCTGATCGCTGCTATAAACAAAAGAAGAGCAACAATTTTGCAAAAAAACCCCAAATTTCTTACTTTTTCCTAAAATACAAATCCAAAAAAAAATATAAAAAAACATTTTTTTCACCTTTTTTGGCCGATTTATATTCTTCCTCATATTTGCGATAAAAAAAATCGCAATCGGCGTTTATTGATTGGTTTGCGCAAAAGTGGTCGCGTTTACGGATGATGAGAATTCATTTTTGGGGTTTTTATTTTTTTTTTATTTTTTACTAATAATGGCGGCGATCTGCGATTTTTTGCGGTACTGCGATATTTCAGCGGACATGTCGGACCATTTTGACACTTTTTTGGGACCATTGGCATTTATACAGCAATCAGTGCTATAAAAATGCACTGATTACTGTGTAAATGCCATTGGCAGTGAAGGGGTTAACCTGCAGGGGGCACTCTAAGGGTTAACTATGTTCCCTGGGCGTGTTCTAACTGTGTGGGGACTGCCCTAGCTGGGGAAGGGAAGTGGTCACAGCCTTCACGTAAAGGAAGGCTGTGATCACAGCCCTTCCCCCTCACACAGAGCGGAGGTCCGTGTTTACATACACGGACCTCCGCTCCTTCGCTCCGGGGGGGCCATCGCGGGTAGCCGGCGGCAATCGAAGACGCTGCACCCGCTCCCTGGCCCTCCCCGAACACAGTGAGCGCGCGCTCACTAAACTCGTTCCCGCAGCCGCTGTCGTATGACGGCGATTTGCGGGAACCAGCCACTTTGCCGCCGTCAGATGCCGATCGGCGGTCGGCAAGTGGTTAATTCCAATAGAGCAGTCATTTGGAGATCGGACAAGTAGACTGTAACATGGATAGTCAGTTCAAAGTGATAGTAAAATTTAATTTTTTTAAAAAAATAACAAACATATTATACTTACCTGCTCTGTGCAGTGGTTTTTGCGGACAGCGGCCCCAATCCTCCTCTTCAGGAGGTAAAAACAGTTCATGGAAAAAAAAACTGAATGATGCAGTTAGCAGATCTAAGTACTGGTAAGTTACAATAGTTACAAGGGCATTCACTTGGCCGTTGCTGGAATACACCTCCCAGATCAGCCACGGAAAAACGCTGATCTGGGCAGTGTACGTCCAGGAAAGACCGCATGAATGAGCCCATAGGCGGTAGTGATATGAGCTGCAAATGTGGTTTACGTCTCCAGAAATAAGGTCACTCTGTGGAGAATGTTTATCATTCACCTTCACAACCATGCTGGGAAAGTAACAGATAAACTCTTCAGTTATTTGGTGCGTTAAGTATGTGTATATAGCTGTGTATATATGTGTGTTTGCTATGACTCCTGGATTTAGCTCATAAACAAATATTGCCTCACCTCAGTCTTGTGATTAACGAGGTCAAAGAAAATGTTCAGAACATCTCCTGAGCTGCCCTAACACACCCAGAGATTGCCTAAATCCACGGGAAACAATTATCTCATGGCCTCTGCTTACTCTATATTTTATTTGGCAAGGATAATACATTTTATTCATACTCGTAAATAAAACAAGGAAGTATGATATCCTGGTGACCTGTCCAGGCCATAGTGTAATATTCTCATAATTGTCAGGCAAATACCTTTACTGTAAAATATCTTCCTGGTACCTTAATATGATTGTTATAACCTGACTGGAAGAAGTCTGATTTTCATACTTGGGAACTTACTGGAATTGGCCTGATAAATTCTGTAATTTTTATGCAGTTGCCAATTCATTACCGGAATCAGGAAATCTCCGGAATGGCTCTGAACATGCTGTGGTGGCCACAGTGGGTGATATCCCTCAGTTCAGCAAATGTACTCCTTCATTGCAATGCTCAACCAATCAGATATTCTGTAATTTCAGCCAATTGGAAGGTTCTGATACTGTCATGTGACAATGTCCAGCATGCCCTCACTGGCTGCAGTTATAACCAGAATTAAAAGCACACGCAACAGGGTAAATGGGGGACTGAGGTAAAAGAAGGGTGGTGGCAGGAGATACTGGAGGAAATTGGCCATTTAAGCAAGCACAGGGTAATTATAGATGCTAATGGGCTAAAAAAAGGATGGGTCTAGAGATACTGGAGTAAGAGAGAATGGATCTAGAGGTATTGTGGTTAGAGAGAGTGGGTCTAAAGGTATTGAGGTAAGAGAGGATGGATCTAAAGATATTGAGGTAAGAGAAGATGGGTCTAGATGTTTTGGGGGAAGAGAGCATAGGTCTAAGAGTACTGGAGTAAGAGAGAATTGGTCTAGAGATTTTGGGGCTAGAATTTAAGTCTAGAGGTATTGGGGTAAAAATTGATCGGTCTAGGCTCTAGACCCATTGGGAAAAGAGAGAATGGCTTTAAAGGTATTGGGTGGGAGACTGGATTTAAAGTTATTGCAGTAAAAGAGGATGGGTGTAGAAGTACTGGGGTAAGAGATGATGGGTCTAGAGGTATTGAGGTAAGAGGGGATGGGGCAAGAGAGGATGGGTTCAGAAGTATTAGGGTAAGACAGGATAAGTCTATAGGTATTGGGGTAAAAGAGGTTGGGCCTATAGATTTGAGGTTAATAGAGGATGTTCTAGAGGTGTTAGGGTAAGCGAAGATTGGTCCAGAGGTACTGAGGTAAGAAGGAATGGGTCTCAATGGATTCGGGTGAAGGAGGATGTGTCTAGAGCAGTGGTCTCCAAACTGCGGCCCAGGGGCCAGCTGCGGCCCTTTGCTTTCCTTTATCCAACCCTTGGGGCACTGTTCCTCCCACTGATACACTATTCTGTCAATTGACATCAACAATGGGGCACCATTTATCCCATTGACACCAACAATGGGGTGGTATTACTCCCAATAATACCAACCATTGGGGACTATTCCTCCAACTAATGCCAAATATGGTGATGCTTACTCCAACTGATGCCAGGAAAATATCCACAGTCTGGCCCCCCTAAAGTCTGAAGGACAATAAACTGGCCCTTTGTTTAGAAAGTTTGGATACCCCTGGTCAAGAGGTATTGAGGTAAGGGAAGATGAGTTTGGTCTATAGCCTATAAACAGCATATATATATATATATATATATATATGTATTATAAAATATTACTGTGTTTTTTTATATTGATTTGTATTTTATTGTAGACTTTGTACCTATCCTTTAAGCCCCTCACACTTTCAACATAATTTGTCCACACCCACCAATAAATCCACATAATGCCCTGCTGCCTACTCCTTCCCCATTCTCAGAAATTCCTAGGTACGCAAATGTATTCACACACATGTACTAGAAAATTGATTTATTTATTAATGTTACCTGAACTTTCAACAAGATGAGTCAGCTAGGGCTCGTCCATAAGTCAAAAAAACTTCTGGTTCCTGTCTTTCTTCCGTCAACAAATTGTACACCTGTGTTATAGTCTGAAAATTGACAATGCAGTTTTGTGATCACAAAAAAAGAACAAGATCTGAGTTTATTGTGCTGCACTCCACATTAATAATTACTAAAGATCCAAGCTTCCATCATCTGCATCCATTGATGGCTTTATGCCGGCTATAGATAGATCGAAATTAGACAGGGACCAACTTTTGTCAACTAAATTAACACTGTTGCATAGAGAAGCACAGAGAGCCAGTAATATCATCAGAGGGTCTTAAATAAGCTACATTATGTGGTGCTACCCCCCTAGGATCTGCTGATTGGGATGGGCCCTCTGTTCTTTGCCTCAACCTTTTCAAGAACCTCAGCCCTTCTTACACACCGGGTTGAGCGTACACACATACAATATCACAGGAAATCACTGAAAGTAATATTTAGTACCCAGTAGTAGAGATGTATAAAAAAAAACAGGCACCAAACCAGGTAGTAAAGGCAAACTTAGGAGATATTCATGCTACATGTAGCATAGCATACCTTCAGAGCACCGTGATGGATCTGAGGGCTCCCGTACGCATGCATGGAGTGAAGTTATCACTGCTCTGGCCACTCACACAGCCGGAGTCCGCGAACCCAGAAGGGAGCCTGGGGGAAGATGTCAGCCCTGTCAGCAGTGACAGCTCACCGCTGGTGGGCTTTGTGCTACAGTAAATATGTCATAATGTGATAGTATGCGATGCTTACTAGCACATTATGCCATTGTCTTACAAGGGATTTTTTTTTAATTGCAGCGGTTTACTACCGCTTTAACATATAGTCTCTCTCAATAGGGTTGGTAACTAGGCAAGCATAAAATGGATTAACAATGGTAATAACACAATTTAGCATACAAAGTGATTAGCAGTAAGGACTAAACATAAGATGACATTTGGTGTCCAGATCAGCATAAACAGTAGCAAGGCCACCTCAAGTGCAGCAGTGAGCAGTAGTAAAGCTTAATCTACCGAGTGCTGGAACTATACTGCCAGAGTACATTTATGGTTGCGATGCTAGTCCTAGACCAACTGGCTATGTACTTTCCAAAGGAAAAGGATAATGTTAGAGGGGGGCAGGGAACAGAGGGTACTTGCAGAATAAATATTATGGGAAGAGCTGTCCATTGAGATGTTCTTCTGCTAGCTAATGTTGGGGCCATTTAAGAGCGTTGGTGCACCTAACGACTGTCCCAGTTAACCTGCATATCGAATAGATACAATATAGTCTCGGCACAGGTGAAAGATAGATGTGGTTCAGATGTGGAAAAGGTTTGGTATAATGTGCTATTGGGTTGGTATAATGCAGGTGAAGTCTAGTTTTGGAATAAGTGTGGTGTAGAGTGCAGTATCGGTGAGGTATGGATTGGCTTTACTTGGTGCCCTGCTCTCAGTGGTTCAGTCCCTGCTAGCAGTATCAGCAATGGGCGAATAGCCCTCTCATCAGTCCCTAGGATGATGCAGTGTCACGTACCTGGTGGTAGAGTCTGACTTATGCAGTAGACAACCTCTCTTACGGCCCTGGTTCCAGAACCCCTGGTAGAGTAGACAGGGAGCGCTGGAGCACAGGGGAGCACAAGGGCTGGATTGGACACAGGTGATGGTAAGATGTTGTCCAGTAGCCCATGCTAGACTGAAGAGTAGTGGAGCAGGCCGGGTCAATAACTTGCGGGCAAAGCAGTACAGGAAAGCAGTACAGGAGGAGCAGGCAATCGGGTGGTCAGGTGCAGGCAGGGGAAGAGTGGTCGTAGGCAAGCCGGGGTCGGTGTGGGCAGAGTTCAAGCAGATGCGGGTTCAGGCCAGGTCACAGGTAACAGGAAGCTCAGAACGGGTCATTCAGGAACACAGTAACATTGTAGAACAGACAGCACTTGCTTCCTGGTGCTGTCCTGCTTAAATGGCTGCTATTGGCGCCATTAGCGCATGTGGGCATGCAAACGGGAGGCCAGAAAAGGCCAGGTAGTCCATTTTCCTAACATTGCCCCCCCCCCCCCAAGGGGTAGCCTCCGGATGCCCAAACGGGCTCTTAGCTCTGGGTGTCTTCTCCAAAAGGACCTGACAAGTTCTTCAGCGTGGATGTGGTGTTCGGGTTCCCATGAGCTTTCTTCGGACCCGTATTCCTTCCACTTAATCAAGAACTGGGTGGATCCACCCCTTCTCCTGCAGTCGAGGATGGCTTCCACTTCGAATTCCTCCTCACCATCCACAAGGATGGGCTCAGGCGGGGCCGACTTCCGACCCGGGAAGGAGTCCTGAGTTACGGGCTTCAACAAGGTAATGTGAAATACCGGGTGCACTCGCAGGGAAGGAGGAAGGTCCAACTCGTATGCTACCCTGTTGATCTTCCTTCTCACAGGGAAAGGACCAATGAACCTTGGACCTAACTTTCTGGATGGGCATGACAACCTCAAGTTCTTGGTTGCCAACCACACTCGGTCACCCGGTTGCAGGACCAGTTCCCCACGTCTCCCATTGTCAAACGCCTTCTTGTTGGAATCCTGCGTTCGAGCTAGGGTTTCTTGTAACAACTTACTATTCCTTGTCAGGAATTCTACAGTCTTCTGTACCGCAGGTACCTCACTTTCCGGAACCAGGTTGGGTGTAAATGTAGGGTGGTATCCCAAGTTCACCCAGAAAGGGGGCTGCTTAGTGGCTGAATGCTCGGTGTTATAGGTGAATTCCCCCATAAGTAGCAGGGAGACCCAGTCATCTTGGGCAAAGGAAGAGTAGCATCAGATGTATTGTTCAAGGGTCTGGTTTGTCCTCTCGGTCTGACCATTTGTCTGAGGATGATAAGCAGATGAAAATGCCAGTTCGATGTTTAATGCAGAACACAACGCTTTCCGAACCTGGGAGGTGAACTGCACCCCCAATCTAAGACAATGTTGACAGGGAGCCCATGCAGTCGGACTACTTCCTTAATGAATGCCCCAGCAGTCTCGGTTGTGGTGGGGGTGCCCTTCATCGGGATGAAGTGGGCCATTTTAGTGAGGCAGTTCACAATTACAAAGATGGTATTAAAGCCTTCTGACAGGGGTAATTCCACTATGAAGTCCATTGATATGTGTGACGTAGGCCGCTCTGGAATGGGGACCGGGTTCAGCAGACCCCATGCTTTGGCATGGCTGGTCTTATGTTGGGCACAGACTGGACAAGCGCTGACGTATTTCCGACAGTCCTTGTCAGTGGTGGGCCACCAAAAGGAGTGCGAGAGCAGCTCCGCAGTCTTGCGACCGCCAAAGTGCCCGGCCAATTGGTGGTCGTGGCAAAGTTCCAACACAGTCAAACGTTGCGGATGTAGAGTTTGTCCTGCAACCATGGAGTCCATCTTTTAGTGCCAGTCTAGGGTCAGGAGGCACAGTAGACCCGGCCAGGGATCATTTAACCAAGGACAGCAGATCTTCCTGCATCAGTAAGAAGCTCCGGGATGGGAAGATGGTATCCGGTGGCGTGGAGTCGCCGGGCTCACTGAACATCCTGGACAGAGCGCATTGTTCGACCCAGGCCTGTAAGTGATGTGCAGGTTAAAGCAAGAGAAGAACAGAGCCCATCGTGCCTGGTGTGGCTTCGATCTTTTAGCTGTGTGCAGGGTGTAGAGCTCCTTCTAGCAGGTACTGCCATTCCTCCAGGGCAGACTTGATTGCCAGGAGTTCTTGGTCTCCCACATCATAATTTTTCTCAGGCGTGGTAAGTTTGCGGGAGCAAAAGGCAATGGGGTGTAGCGAGGCCTTTGGACCTCGTCTCTGGGACAGGACTGCTCCCACTGTTGTCTCCGAAGCATCCACCACTAGGATGTAAGGCAGAGCGGAGTCTGGGTGCTTAAGAACAGGTGCCGTAGTAAACACTCTTTTGAGTTTCAGAAAGGCCGTTTGGGCCTCGGGGGGAGTGAGTTGGGTGATGGGAGAGATCACTGCAGAAAATCCTCAAATGAACTTCCTATAAAAATTTTCGAAGCCTACAAATCGTTGGACCCCTTTCCTGTCAATGGGAACTGGCCAGTCTATGATTGCAGAGACCTTCTGAGGGTCCATGGTGACTCCGGTGACTGAAATGTCGAAGCCCAGGAATGAGATACTAGAACACTTCAAGCCACACTTTTCGGCCTTGGCATAGAGCCCATGCTGACATAAGCGTTGTAAGACGCACCTGACATGCCTGTGATGTTCTTCCAGAGAGGCCAAAAAAATGAGGATGTCATCGAGGTAAATGATGACGAACTGGTCCAGGTAGTCATGAAACACATCACCAGGTGCTGAAATGTTGCTGGAGCATTGCAGAGCCCGAAGGGCATCACCAAATATTCATAGCGCCCGAACCGTGTCAGGAAGGCGGTCTTCCATTCGTCACCCTCCCGGATGCGAATGAGATTATAAGCTCCGCGCAGATCCAGCTTGGTAAACACAGCAGCAGTTCCGAGTCTTTGAAACAGTTCAGGAACTAGTGGCAAAGGGTACCGGTTTTTAACGGTAATTTTGTTAAGGTCTCGATAGTCTATGCAGGGTCTGAGAGTGTGGTCCTTATTTTCCACAAAGAATATCCCAGCCCCTGCAGGTGAGGTAGAGGGCCCAATGAAACCTTTTTTAATATTGTCTAGGTAAGCCTTGAGGGCTTTCAGTACCAACTCCGAGAGCAGGTAGATTCGGCCAAAAGGTACTTCTGCCCCTGGTAGCAGTTCTATAGGACAATCGTAGGACCTATGAGGTGGAAGTGTATCTGCCCCCTTCTTACTGAACACATCCAAGAACTCATGGTAGCAGGGCCGTAGATAATTTTTTGCTCTGGGGCGGGGTTCAGCAGCAGGTACCAAGTGGTGAAGTGGGGAAGCGGGGGGGGGGGGAACCAAGCAGCTGTGTGGGAGGAGCCGTCCCTACCTCTCCTCCCCACTGATCACAGGTCTGGTTGGAGTCAGGGTAGAGTGATTGGTTGTTAGGGGGATGTGGAGGCCACGTGACGGCAGGTCAGGCAGTGGTTGGTTGGGAATTGGAAGAGATGATGGAGCACCAAGCCAGGAACCAAGCTGCACAGCTGTAGTCCAACTCCACCCCAGTAGTATTTGGCCACCATCTTATTTACGGGCAGCGCAGGTGCAAGGGGCAGCTGCTTTGTGCCCCACAACAATGACGTTAAAGACAGCCTTGTGCGGGAGATGCGTTGCAGGTTTTCTTCACCACCTCCTAGTGTGAACCAGGGCTTATTATTGCCTTTTCAACACAATTAAAAAAGGGCCAGGGCACTAAGGGCAGCAAACAGTCCAGCCTGGCTCTGGCAGCAATGTTTTTGTGCCTGGCAACCCCTCAGCCCTTTGGCTCTGCAGTCAGCACCCAAACATAGCTTGACAGAGCCAGGCTAGACTGTCAGTACCAACCAAGCAGTGGAAAGTGGTAACACACGAATCCAGTAATTAGTGAATAATTTTGCCAGTTGCCACAGACTCACTTACCACAATGGTAGCACAGCAGTGGTGGTAAGTGGTCTGTGATGACCGTCTCTCAGGCAGCAAGCAAGCCAAAAAAGGAAAGAGGGAGGCTCAGCTCCTTAGCAGCAGTACTGCTACCTTGCATGTTCTCTGCTCCATTCTCCTCCGAAGTCCATGGCAGGAAGTACAGAGTGTAGAGACAGTAGGGCACAGTGGGCGGCACTACAGGCGCCGCTCGCTCCCACTGTGTCTATGATCAGTCCGCCCGGAACCCAGAACAGCCTGGTCATAACAGTGTAACGTAAGTGCCTGTGACAGTGTGCCTTACACCCGACCTGTTGCATCCACTTCGCCCGCAATACTGACTGCTGTGCTCCGCTGTTTGTTGTTGCAGTGCTGGCGCCATGAGAGACAACAGGGCAGACACACTTTTTATTTTTGGCAGGATTCTCTGGGGGGGTTTGAACACCCCAAACCCCCCCCCCCCCCTTATCTACAGCCCAGCATGGTAGACAGATGGAACAGCGGGAAAGGGTTTCTGGATCAGGATCAGAGTTCAGACTAAGCACTGCAACGGGGGATTTTGGAGCAGCTGGCAGACAGTTGTGTTGGCAGTAAGGAGATAGAAACTGTACGTCTCCAGAGGACCAGTCAACGGTGGGGCAGTGTGCCCGGAGCCATGGTAGGCCCAGAATGATTGGGAAGAGAGGGGACGCTATGGCGTCCAATGACAGGTGTTCCAGGTGGCCGCCCGTTGTGCAGGCGAGAAGAGGAACTGTCTCGTGGGTGACTGCTCCAGACTTAATGGAAGACCCATCAGTCAAGCGGATGGCCATCTGAAGGGCCTTAGGCTTGAGCGGGATCTGGTGCTGAGCTGCAAAGGCCAGGTCAATGAAGCAGCTACAGGCTCCAGAGTCCAAGACAGCTGGGACCTGGATGTTTCCGTCAGGGAGCTGGAGATGCAGTGGCAGAACGAGGTGATTGGGTAGATCAGGCACAGATATTAGTCCTCTGGAGGTAGTTTGAAGCCTGTTTCCCGGCTTAACCGGACAGGACTTGACAAGGTGTCCGTCACCACCATAGTAGAGACAGAGACTGTGGGTCAGGCATCTGTGTCTCTCTTCAGGGGAGAGGGAGGAACGTGGAGGTCTGGGTTGCGTCCGGGCGGGACGAAACCAAACCTGAGGCTACTTCGGTTCTATGCTCCTGCAGGCGTCGGTCAACCTGGATGGCCAGGTTGATCAGGGCTTTCAGTGTCTGGGGGACACCCACACGGGCCAGCTCATCCTTAAGCGGCTCCGTGAGCCCCAATCGGAACTGGTGACGGAGCGCAGCCTCGTTCCAAGAGGTATCTGCTCTACAGCGCCGGAACTCTGCCACGTAGTTTTCCACCATACAGTGGCCTTGCTGGAGGGCGTGGAGAGCCGCCTCGGCTGTGGCAACCTGATGGGGATCCTCGTACAGGTAAGCCATGGACTGAATAAAAGGCCCAGGTTAGTGGTTTCAGGAGCCTTTTGTTCCAGCAGTTGATGAGCCCATGCTTGTGGTGCATCCCGAAGTAACGAGATGACTAGTCCCACTTTAGTAGTCTCTAGCAAGAAGGTGCGGGGTTGCAGAAGAAAATACAACTCGCATGCACAGTGGAAAGCCTGAAACTTCCGGCGGTCCCCAGTGAACCGCTCGGGCAAAGGTACCTTGGGCTCACTAGGTAGGGCCAGCATGGTGTGAGCAGTGGCGGCTGGTGAAGTTTTAGGATGGGGGGGCGCCCAGCGCCGCCCTTCCTTTTTGACCCCCCCTACTTATAATAAGCCCCACCCCTTAAATAATCCACCCACTCCGTCCCCTGTATTCCACATATTGGGTCAGAAGTATACAGCTCAGCATCACAGGACACAGCATACAGCTCAGTATCACAGGACACAGTATACAGCTCAGTATCACAGGACACAGTATACAGCTCAGCATCACAGGACACAGTATACAGCCCAGCATCACAGGACACAGTATACAGCTCAGCATCACAGGATACAGTATACAGCTCAGCATCACAGGGCACAGTATACAGCTCAGCATCACAGGTGGGGTAAATTACCGACATTAAATGGGGTGGACACTACGACTCGACATATG
>BLSH010142615.1:28012-39691 GCA_018402905.1 Glandirana rugosa | reverse complement strand
GCGGATACCCGATTTTTGGGGGTACTTCCGCTCCAGTCGCCTTAAGGCGATCGAACGTGGAAAGTCTCCTTCCCCCTCCCTCCCGAAGTCTTCTGGGACACAGGACAGGTCATAGAAGCCTTCGGGGCCAATCAAAAAGTGCAGCGCTGCTTGCGCATGTGCAGTGCGCGCCCGACCGTGAGGATGCTTACTGTCATGGCCGGGTGCCCACAGTAGGAATGACAGCGCTGCAGAGGGGAGGGGAGAGATCCGAGGCTCGTGCCAGCCGCATCGCTGGACCAGGAGACAAGTGAGTGTCTGTTTATTAAAAGTCAGCAGCTACACTTTTTGTAGCTGCTGACTTTTAATAAACTTAATACACAGTGGAACTCGGCTTTAATGGTAGAAAAGGCGCTGCCTGTCTTAAGCCAATGGAGTGGTATATATGTCCTCACTTTGTATACACAACATAGGTGTCCTGTGACATAAAAATAATCTGTGACATGAAAAATATAATCATGTTTTCCCAAAAAAATTCATCAATCCTAAATGAATTAGTAATGCTAAACATTATATTGTATGGCCATTTAGTTGGTTGTGATTGTACACATAGAGCAGTGCATACATTAATATATATAAAGTGCTCTATA
The DNA here is from genome assembly GCA_018402905.1 of Glandirana rugosa. Classification (NCBI taxonomy): domain Eukaryota; kingdom Metazoa; phylum Chordata; class Amphibia; order Anura; family Ranidae; genus Glandirana; species Glandirana rugosa. The sequence continues at coordinate 39,062 of BLSH010142615.1, read as the reverse complement.
AATCATAAATCATGACAAACGTTCATAAAGTGCTCTGTGCAAAACGTGACTTCCAATGCCCTATTTGATGACACAAATGGTGCAGGCAAATGATGACAACAGTTCTGAAATAATAAAGGTCTTGATATGCAGGATTTTCTTATGCAATTTTCCATAGATTATAGCATTTGTATTCAGCCCCCTTTTCTCTGACACCCCTAACTAAAATCTAGTGGAACCAATTGCCTTCAGAAGTCACCTAATTAATAAACAGAGACCACCTGTGTGTAATTTAATCTCAGTATAAATACAGCTGTTCTGTGAAGCCCTCAGAGGTTTGTTAGAGAATCTTAGTGAACAAACAGCATCATGAAGGCCAAGGAACACAGCAGACAGGTCAGGGATAAAGTTGTGTAGAAGTTTAAGGCCCGTACACACGGTACAATTATCGGCCTAAAATTGTCATAGGACAGCCTGCCATCCGATAATCCGACCGTCAGTACGCTCCATTCAACAGCTGATTTTGAATTATTGTCCAACAAAAGTTGTATGAGCCGACTAGAAAACTTTTGTCTGCCGACAAGGCGTTGTCTGATTTTGGGCTCTTCTGTACAGAAGTTGGACAAACAAAAGTTGTAAGTACAAACACGCATGCTCGGAACACAGGAACGAGCCGGAAGTGTTTGGTTGTGTAAACACAAAATTAGCGGAAGGGGCCCAAAGGGTGACGCACGAAAATGGAACTTCCTCTTTATATGCTCGTAGCACGTCACTACGTTCGGCCTTGTCAAACGATAACCTTACTCCCATCAGTACGCTAGTCAAAATCACGGACAGATGATTTTGGGAAAAGTTGGACGTGCAGTTGTGTGATAATCACAGCATGTGTGCGAGGCTTTAGAGTCTGAAAAAGACCTGAGACTGGGGCGAGGTTCACCTTCCAGCAGGACAACGACCCTAAACATACAACCAGGGCTACAATGGAATGGTTTAGATCAAAGCATATTCCTGTGTTAGAATGGCCCAGTCAGAGTCCAGAACTAAATCCAATTGAGAATCTGTGGCAAGACTTGAAAATTGCTGTTCACAGACGTTCTCCATCCAAACTGACAGAGCTTGAGCTATTTTGCAAAAATGTCCTCTCTAGATGTGAAAAGCCGGTAGAGACATCACCAAAAAGACTTAAGCCTCGTACACACGGGTCGACGATCGTACGACCGAGCGGCTCAAATCGTATGTTGGCTGTTGTATCTCGCATACTGGCATGCACTAAGCAATCGTACGACCAAGCCGAACGTAGTGACGTATTATGAACATATAAAGAGAACGTTCAGGTGCATGTAATTAGCATCCGCCCGTTCCTGACTTCTGAGCATGCGTGTTTTGCACAATACAACTTGTTGGACCACCTTCTCTGTACACACGATACAACGATCGTACAACCGCTTGTTGGTACTACCAAAGTTTTCTAGTCTGCTCATACAACTTCTGTTGTACGACCACCGTACGTCGGCTGTTCTAATCGCGCGTACTAACGGTCGAGTTAGCATACAACGGTCATTCATACAACCTGTTGTATACGATCGTCGACCCGTGTGTACGAGGCTTTAAAGCTGTAATCGCAGTGAAAGGCGATTCTACAAAGTATTGACTCAGGGGGCTGAATACAAATACACACATGCCGTGATGACGCTTTGACATAGGAAGCGAGACGTCACTTCCGGTCTTTCGTAGCCGATTGCATCACGTCCGGCGGCAGTGTAGGAGAGGCGGACGCTACCATATTGTCTGCACGCTGTGCTATTGATGCGATTTTAAAGTCTTGATTTTGTAAGTAAATTTCTTTTATGCGCAATAAATCCTGTTTTGTACGGTACGCACTATGGTTGTCCCTCTGCTTTTTTGAGACACCAAGGTCTGCCATCAGTTGGGAAAGGAGCCATACATATCTGGTGCAGTGTTCAGCCGGGAACCATCGTTTACCACTATCTAGCCCATCTGACCTGCTGACTGAAAAGCAGTGGGTCCATTCGCTTCGGTGAGTGGGGACACAAGAGGGATCCTGGCACCTGGCACGTTTTTTGCACTTATTTTTCACTTGTTTATTTTATTCACTGAAGAGCACCTATGATCACTTTATCCTATCAACGGTTGATTTCCAATAATATTTTTTATGGACACTTATGGTCATTTATTATATCAACTGTTGATATTAACGGCTGATTTGCAATAATCATTTTTTTATGGACACTTATGGTCATTTATTATATCAACGGTTAATTTCTAATATTTTTTATGGACACTTATGGACTTTGTGTTGAATTTGATTAAGGTTTGAAAGTTTACTTGGAAAATCACCAATTTATATTAATATCACATGTTGTTGGGGTGGCGCTGAAACTTTGTGTAACAAATACACACCATTCTTTTCAGATATTTATTTGTAAAAAATTTGAAAATCATTTATCATTTTCCTTCCACTTCACAATTATGTGTCGCTTACAGGGGTCTCCAAACTATGGCCTTCCAGTTTCTCAGGAACTACAATTCCCATAATGCCTAGTCATGTCTGTGAATGTCAGAGTTTTACAATGCCTCATGGGATGTGTAGTTCCGCAACAGCCCGAGGGCCGTAGTTTGGAGATCCCTAGTCTATCACATAAAATCCCAATAAAATACATTTACATTTTTGGTGTAAAATGACAAAATGTGGAAATGTCAAGGGGTATGAATACTTTTTCAAGGCAACGTATATGGCGACCATAGCAGGATTCGATTTTTGTTTTACTTTCCACAATGCTCTCAAGGGAGGTGTAGCACAGAATGAACGCAGCGCATGTAAAACCCCAGAGCATTACAGTCACACACTATTGACTGATCAAGTGGTTTGCTTCACAAACTAATATGCCAGTAAAGTGTCTGGAGAAAAGGAAACCGGTTTAGTTTGTTGATTTAAGGTTTTGCCTTCCATCAACTGCTCATACTTTCTCTTTTATTCTGCAGCATTATTTTGTGAGAATAGAAGCCGGAACTACAGCTTCTATGAATGAAACCTGACCTATGAATGGAGGGGGAGAACCTCTCAATCACCCGCTCATCCTCATTCATAGATTGTGCTTCATAGATTGTGCTTCATTGATTGTGTGGCAGCACAGAGGCTAAGTGTTTAGCACTTCTGCCTGGCCGCACTGGGGTCACCGGTTCAAATCCCAACCATGACACCAACTGCTTGGAATTTGCATGTTCCCCTGTGCTGGTAGTACAGCTTGTAGTAAAGCTTATGCCATGCACACAATGAGAAAGTTGGACAGAAAATACCACTTTTAAATCAATTTACCATAATCTGATCGTTAGAAGCTATTGAAGCTTTTCAGAGCCAATCACAACAGTTCAATCAATACAGTAGTCATCCCAAAAAAATTGAGAGACCAAGACCGCGCATGCTCGGAAACAAAAGAATACATTACAATACAATACATTATATTGCTTCCAAACTTGTATTCTGTCCATTGGTGTGCGCACAGGGTGTGCCAGGTGTGCCTGGGCATACTCTAATCATCCTGTTCTGCACAGATTTCCCCTGCTGCTTGGATGCAGAGAAAGGGACTGAGGGATCTCTGTCTTCAGCCCCTTTCTCTGTCCCAAAAGTGAGACATCAGGGGTCTGTTTAGATCCCTGATATTTCACCAAAGCCCTCCCAATGGAAAAAATTGTAAAAAAAAAAATGTAATAAAAAGTATTGTAAAAAAATTGTAAAAATGTTAAAAAAACATGAATTGTAAAAATGAATAATAAAGAAAATAATAAAAAATAAACTAACACTGCTCTTTTGACACTGTCCATTGCCTACTGCTTAATACAGTATATATATATATATATAAATATACACACACACACATGCATGTGTCTTTGAGCTTTGAGGCGCACACCCTAATGCAATAAGCTGCGCACACCTATTATTCTGCCGTATGATATTCTCATCGTGTGTAGGAGGCTTTACCTGTAGGTAGAAGAAATACACTATACTACCAAAAGTATTGAGACACCTGCATTTACAAGCACATGAACTTTAAAGTGTTACTAAACCCAGTAATATGAAAATAGTTCATCTGGCCACCCCACCCCCCCCCCCCATGTGTGATGTCAATATCATGTGACCTAGCTAGCTCTGAGAACAAGGAAATGTCATCTCCAGCAATATAGACTAAACTGAGCATGTGCAGCCAGACTGCTCTGACTGTGTATTATCTAGCCTTGCCAAGAGAGACCTTGCAGGAGGGAAGGATTTGTCCATACAGGATCAAAGAGCCTTTTTACACAATGCAGAGGATTGAGTTCCACAGTGAGTAAAACAAGCATGCTATGCTGCCCATACAGACAGATTTTACTGTTGTGGGTTTAGTAACATTTTAATGGCAACCCAGTCTTAGTCCATAGGGTTCAATATTGAGTTGTCCCACCCTTTGCAGCTATAACAGCTTCAACTCTTCTGGGAAGGCTGTCCACAAGGTTTAGGAGTCTATGGGAATGTTTGACCATTCTTCCAGAATGTGAGGTCCAGGCACTGATGTTGGACGAGAAGGCCTTGCTCACAGTCTCCACTCTAAGTCATCCCAAAGGTCTTCTATCGGGTTCAGGTCAGGACTCTGTGCAGGCCAGTCAAGTTCCTCCACCCTAAACTCTCTCACCCATGTCTTTATGGACCTTGCTTTGTGCACTGGTGCGCAGTCATGTTGGAACAGGAAGGGGCCATCCCCAAACTGTTCCCACAAAGTTGGGAGCATGAAATTGTCCAAAATGTTTTGCTATGCTGATGCCTTAAAAGTTCCCTTCTCTGGAACTAAGGGGCCCTGAAAAACAACCCCACACCATAATCCCCCCTCCACCAAATGCTTTGGACCAGTACACAAAGCAAGGTCCATAAAGACATGCATGAGCAAGTTTGGGGTGGAGGAACTTGACTGACCTGCACAGAGTCCTGACCTCAGCCCGATAGAACACCTTTGGCATGAATTAGAGTGGAGCCTGCCAGCCAGGCCTTCTCATCCACATCAGTGTCTGACCTCACAAATGCACTTTTGGAAGAATGGTCAAACATTCCCATAGACACACTCCTAAATCTTGTGGACAGCCTTCCCAGAAGAGCTGAAGCTTTTAGGCCTCATACACACGGACGTTTTTGACGCCCGGGTTTTCTGGCGTTTTTTGCAGCTCTCCATGTTAGTTAATGGCCCCATAAAAACGCTGACGTTTTTGAGCTGTAGATGGCGTCGGCGTTAGTGAGCTGGAACTAGAACCCACGGCCAGCGTGTTCTGAGGCTGTAACATTTTGGCGTTTTTTGACGCCGGCGCCGCAAAACGCTCACTAACGCCAACTAACGCCGTACCAGCGTTAACCGGCGTTTTTTTGATGCCGACGTTTTTAGGTTGAAAAATAGCAGAGGGATGATTTAAAAAAAAAAATAAGCCTATTGACGCCGATGCTCACTAACGCTCACTAACGCCGATGCATAACGCCGAAAAACGTGGGTTTTTTTCCTTGACATCGGGCCCGACGGTTTGTTTATTTTTTAACCAGTTCCACACTGCCTACCGTCTATTTACGGCGGCAGTGTGGACGCTGGCCGCGAATCGCCATAAAAAAGCGGCGATCTGCGAATGGCCGCTAGGGGGCGTGCACGCGCCGCCGCACTCCTGAGGAGTGTGCCCGCGGTTCGGGCGGACCCGATGTCCGCCGGCGAGCCGCGATCAGCGCCCACAGGCAAAGAACGCGGAACCGCCAATGTAAACTTGGCGGTTCCCCGCTCTGTTAGTAAGGGCATGGGAGATCTACTGATCCCTGTCACTGGGATCAGTTAGATCTCTCATACCCATGGTAGCCCAACCCCCCCACAGTTAGAACACACCCAGGGAACATAGTTAACCCCTTCCCTGCCCCTGCAGGTTAACCCCTTCACTGCCAATGACATTTATACAGTAATCAGTGGAAATTTAACCACTTCCTTACTGGGCACTTAAACCCCCCTGCCCGAACCAATTTTCAGTTTTCAGCGCTGTCGCTCTTTGAATGACAATTGCGCGGTCGTGCGACGTTGTACCCAAACAAAATTTGCGTCCTTTTTTTCATACAAATAGAGCTTTCTTTTGGTGGTATTTGATACCCTCTGCGTCATTTCTGATCGCCGCTATAAACAAAAAAAGAGCGACAATTTTGAAAAAAAAACAATATTTTTTACTTTTTGCTATAATAAATATCCAAAAATAAAAAATAAAAAACAAATTTATTCATCAGTTTTGACCGTTTTATATTCTTCTACATATTTTTGGTAAAAAAAATCGCAATCGGCGTTTATTGATTGGGTTGCGCAAAAGTTATAGCATTTACAAACTATGGACATTGATTTATGGCGTTTTTATTTATTTTATTTTTTTTACTGGTAATGGCGGTGATCTGCGATTTTTATCGGGACTGCGATATCGGGGCGGACATGTCGGACATTTTTGACACATTTTTGGGACCAATGACATTTATACAGCGATCAGAAATTTAAATGTCCACTGATTACTGTATAAATGTCATTGGCAGTGAAGGGGTTAACCAGCAGGGGGCAGTGAAGGGGTTAACAATGTTCCCTGGGTGTGTTCTAACTGTGGGGGGGCGGGGCTGGTCGGGACAGAACAGATCTCACTGATCCCAGTGACAGGGATCAGTAGATCTGTTGTGTCCCATTCACAGAACGGGGAACCGCCGTGTTTACTTCGGTGGTTCCCCGTTCCTCTTCTCTGAAAGGAGATCGCGGGTCTCTGGCGGACATCGGGTCCGCCCGACCCGCGGGCACGCTCCCGCGGGCGAGAGCAGCGCGTGCACGTGCCGCTCGCGCCCGCGGGAGCGCGCCCAGCACAAGCCAAATGGGAGGACGTCTATTGACGTCCTCCCGGCATTTTAGAGCCGCGCTGTAGCCGTCATTCGGCTATGGCGCGGGCGGGAGGAGGTTAAATTTCTGATTGCTGAATAAATGTCATTGGTCCCAAAAAAGTGTCAAAAATGTCCGACATGTCCGCCCCAATATCCCAGTCCCGATAAAAATCGCAGATCGCCGCCATTACTAGTAAAAAATAAAAATAAAAATCCCAGAAATTAATTCTCACCATCCGTAAACGCGGCCACTTTTGCGCAAACCAATCAATAAACGCCGATTGCGATTTTTTTAATCACAAATATGAGGAAGAATATAAAATCGGCCAAAACCAGTGAAAAAAAATGTTTTTTTAGATTTGCATTTTAGCAAAAAGTATGAAATTTGTTTTTTTCTTGCAAAATGGTCGCTCTTCTTTTGTTTATAGCGGTGATCAGAAATGACGCAGAGGGGATCAAATACCACCAAAAGAAAGCTTTATTTGTGGGGAAAAAAGGGCACAAATTTTGTTTGGGTACAACGCCGCACAACCGCGCAATTGTCAGTTAAAGCGACGCAGTGCCGAATCGCAAAAAGTGCTCTGGTCCTAACGTGTGAAATCCTTCCGGGCTGAAGTGGTTAAGAAACGTCCGTGTGTATGAGGCCTTATAGATGCAAGGGGTGGGCCAACTCACTATTGAACCCTATGGACCAAGACTGGGATGCCATTAAAGGTTATGTACGTGTAAAGGCAGGCGTCCCAATACTTTTGGTAATATAGTGTATCTCCTAAAGTTGCACCATTTCAGAGATATTCACATTTATACAAGGCAGTGACATCACAGTGCAGAGCATTCTTTCATAATGTGCTAGTATGTGATGCATACCAGCAGCATGCGCCCTTAACTTGCAGTGGGTGGTTAAAACTTCACTACCATTTTAAAAACTGGTAAGCTGCAATATATTCAATTTTTGTTTTTAAAGAATTAAATTGTATCTTTTTCTATCTGCCTGGATCTTGTCTGGGATGCACCTGATAGATGCCCTTGTTTGGTTAGCCTCTATGAGCATTAGAAGAGTGCACTATGATTGATTGATGTTGTTCTCTGCACATGGTAATGGAAAGCATAGAGTAACAGTGGAGTGTGAGGCAACCCTTCCTTCCTCCTCCTCCTCCCAGGTGGCAGTTATGATGGTGACTGTGAGTGATCTCAAGAGGAAACCTGAGAGCTGTTTACTTATCCCTGTCTTCTTCTTCTGACTCATCAGAGGCTTCCAGTAACCGCGTTCCACGTCTCCCCGTCAGTTTCATTTCTTTATGTATGACAAAGTTCATGTTACTTTATTTTAAAGTGTAGATCCGCCTTTCTCAGAAACAGGATACAGTAAGACAGAGCAGTAAAGCAATAATTATGCCACATAGTAATATATTGTTACCTAGATCAGGTAGGTTTAGAAGGCAATGCCTACATTTAGATTGAATGTTCAGCCAAAACATTTCTCTTATTTTGAATAGAGAAAGGTAGGAAAAGAACCTCTGTCAGGTCTTTACCACTAGAAGGTAAGTATAAGAAGTCTGTGCTAAAAGGAATACAAGGCAGCTAGCAGTGGGTAAGTATAGAGTACCTTGAAAAAGTATTCATACCCCTTGACATTTTCCACATTTTGTCATGTTACAACCAAAAACGTGAATGTATTTTATTGAGATTTTATGTGATAGACCAACACAAAGTGGCACATAATTGTGAAAGGAAAATGATAAATGGTTTTCAAAATTGTTTACAAATAAATAACTGAAAAGTGCGGCATGCATTTGCATTCAGCCCCCTTTACTCTGACACCCCTAACTAAAATCTAGTGGAACCAGAAGTCACCTTATTAGTAAATAGGATCCACCTGTGTGTAATTTAATCTCAGTATAAATACAACTGTTCTGCGAAGTCCTCAGAGAATAGTTAGAGACCCTTAGTGAACAAACAGCATCATGAAGGCCAAGGAACATATCAGACAGGCCAGGAATAAAGTTGTGGGGAAGTTTAAAGCAGGGTTGGGTTATAAAAAAAATCCCGAACTTTGAACATCTCACAGAGCACTGTTCAATCCATCATCCGAAAATAGAAAGAGTATGGCACAACTGCAAACCTACCAAGACATGGCCGTCCACCTAAACTGACCGGCAGAGCAAGGAGAGCATTCATCAGAGAAGCAGCCAAGAGGCCCATGGTAACTCTGGAGGAGCTGCAGAGATCCACAGCTAAGGTGGGAGAATCTGTCCACAGGGCAACTATTAGTCGTGCACTCCATAAATCTGGCCTTTATGGAAAAGTGGCAAGAAGAAAGCCATTGTTGAAAGAAAGCCATGTGGGTGACACAGCAAACATGTGGAAGAAGGTGCTCTGGTCAAATGAGACCAAAGTTGAACTTTTTGGCCTAAAAGTAAAACGCTATGTGTGGCAGAAAACTAACACAGCATCACCCTGAACACACCATCCCCACTGTGAAACATGGTGGTGGCAGCATCATGTTGTGGGGATGCTTTTCTTCAGCAGGGAAAGGGAAGCTGGTCAGAGTTGATGGGAAGATGAATGGAGCCAAATACAGGACAATCTTGGAAGAAAATCTATTAGAGACTGGGGCGGAGGTTCACCTTCCAACAGGATAACTACCCTAAACATACAGCCAGAGCTACAATGGAATGGTTTAGATCAAAGCATATTCATGTGTTAGAAAGGCCCAGTCAAAGTCCAGACCTAAATCCAATTGAGAATTGGTGGCAAGACTTGAAAGCTGCTGTTCACAGACACTCTGAATCCAATCTGACAGAGCTTGAGCTATTTTGCAAAGAAGAAAGGGCAAAAATGTCCTCTCTAGATGTGCAAAGCTGGTAGAGACATCCCCAAAAGACTTGCAGCTGTAATTACAGGGAAAGGTGGTTCTACAAAGTAGGCTGAATACAAATGCGCTAGGGTTGCCTCCTCATCCCTTTAAACCCCGAACACATATGAATTACATAGGCTCTGAGAAATGAGTAATTAGCATGTGTTCGGTTTTAAAGGGATGAGGTGGCAACCCTAAAATGCACGCCACACTTTTCAGATGTTTATTTGTAAAAAATCTTGAAAACCATTTCTCATTTTTCTTCTATTTCACAATTGTGTGTCACTTTGTGTTGGTCTATCACATAAAATCCCAATAATAATACATTTATGTTTTTGGTTGTAACATGGCAAAATGTGGAACATTTCAGGGGGTATGAATACTTTTTCAAGGCACCGTATGTATGGCCAGCTTAAGTGACACTATGAGAGGGTGTTTTGAGCCGCTTTTTCTGATAGGACGCTCTATGTAAAGCTGGCCACCCAGCATGGATGGACAAATCTTCTGCTGTATTTAGACAGTTAGCCCTACAAGCTGTCAAAATAACCGATCAGCAGCTGCATGTGAATGATGCAGCCAAAGTTCAGCTGACAATTTTCTGCTTGGTTCAATTCTATAATCACATTTTTTTTGCCACCCACTGATCGACTTTTGGCTGGTTCACCAGGAACCAGATGAAATCCATACTGTGTAAGGTTGGCTTTAACATGGCAGATAAATTACAACTGTTCTGCTATACAGAGAATGGTGTGCAGTCTGGATAAGGCAGGGGGCTACAGTGCCTAAAAATATCCTGTTTCTTTCCTTCTGTTAAAAAAAAATATCCTGTTTGTAGGAAGCCTTGTGATAACCACTGACATAAGTTGAACAAAATTAACCACTTCCATACAGGACACTTACACCCCCTTCCTTACCAGACCAATTTTCAGCTTTCAGCACTCTCACACTTTAAATGACAATTACTCAGTCATGGTACACTGTACCCAAACAAAATTTTTATCATTTTTTTCTCACAAATAGAGCTTTCTTTTGGTGGTATATAATCACTGCTGGGTTTTTTATTTTTTTCAATATAAGCGAAAAAGTAGCGAAAATTTTGAAAAAAAAACACTTTTTTTTAGTTTGTATTGAAAAATTTTGCAAAAAAGTAATTTTTCTTCATAAATTTGGGCGATAATTTATACTGCTACATATCTTTGGTAAAAATAACCCAAATTGGTGGATATTATTTGGTCTCTGTTAAAGTTATAGAGTCTACAAGCTCTGGTGCCAATCATTAAAAATTGATCACACCTGAT